>JACWBX010000870.1:9002-59042 GCA_014622435.1 Polypedilum pembai
TACTTTTGAAATAAATACTTTTTTATAACTTTGTTCTCGTTAAACATATTTTAATATGATACATTTTCAAAGAAACCTTTTGATGCTACAGATTTAAATTTCATCTCTTAAATCTTATTTTTGAAATTTGTTCTTGAGGCTTTTTAAAATTCTATGAATTAAAATTTAACGGGTTTCACATTTTTAAATTTGAATTTGTTCTTAAAAATTATTTTTTAAAATAAAAAAATATTTTGAGCTTAAAAAAGCTCTTTGACTTCTTCATTACTGAATTACAATACATACACAAAAATAAACTTGTAACATCGTCTTTTGCTCTTTGTCTCAGATCGTCATCATCAACTAACAGCAAAGTTGCCCTTTTTTCTTCAATTTTTCATTTTTCGATTATTTTATCTACTACTTTTTTGCTACATTTTTTGCCTAAGAATCCCCACATGCAATCAATATTATTGAAAACCAAAGAAAAAATACGAAAGGAAGAAGTGAAGAGAGGGGAAAATGGTTTAAATATGAAATTTTCTATAGTGTAGGACTGCTATTTCGTCGTTTAACTATCGACCTCTAAGCTCCTTTTTTTCTGCAATATATGAATATAAAAATAGAAGGAAGAGAATAACATACAAAGTATTGTGAAAAATGACCGAAAAAAGTACATAAGTCGTCGATTTGAATTTGGCATACAGAAAATGACTCACCTTGTGACTTTCTTTCTGTTTTAATTTTTTTTCTCACTTTTTCGCGGAAACGGAAATCTCTATAAATAAATTGTTTGTGCCTCTCCTGCCACTTGAAGTGAAAGATACGGTCATTATATTTTTAGCACTAAATGATTAAATTTCATAATTTTCTGCCTTTATTGCCTTATACATAATCTATGTGACAGTTTATTGTTTTTAATACGATAAGATTGAAAAATTCAATCAGCTCATTTGAATCGTTGGTCTCGCTAATTAATGACAAATTTTGACATAGTTTTCTCCTTACCTCGAAAATGTTCCCTTGAAATCATATTAAACATGCTCTCCATTCTCACTTTAAATTGCCTCAATGAAATCGCTTACTGAACAAGAAAAATATCTTTCTCCATTTCAAAATATCAATTTCTGTCTACATATAATCCACCACTAATATACTTATACTTGCTCAAACATACACATGTGTGCATGCTTGCTAAAAAATCCCATCATCTTCCACGATGAGTGAGCAATCAAATTAATTTTTTAAAAATGCTTTTTTTATCGATTTTTATTACTCACACTCTTTGAACTCTCGTCTTTTACAATTTTTTAGTTCTTATCTAGAAAATTTATTATTACAGTTACGATATCATAAAGCTTTCTGAGAGTTGTTGACTCTTGAGAAAAAGAACACTTGATTGACTAATTAGAAAGCGCTAATTAAAACAATTATTGTGACTGTCTGAGTTGTTTTAATTAGTTCAAGTGTTTTTGATAAGAATATTAGCGGAAATTTATGCTTTCAAATTAAAATTAAACTTGTGAGTTTTAATTGAATATTTTTCCATCTTTAAAATTCTTTTGTTTACCCATATACTTCTATAAAAAAATATGTCATGCACACAATTCTCATAACATCAGAATAAAAAAATAGCAATAAAGCGACATATCAACAACTTGCTATTAAAAAATGTACTAAAAGGGAAGAAACAAAAAAGCCTGAGACATTTTGATGACATCGTGATCCATTGAACTGTAGCGTAGCATGCTAAAGAGAACTAAAACTCATTATTTATTAAAAATTTCATGCATTTTTCTTTTTTTTACAACTTTCTATTACAAAATAAAATAATGCAAGCTATGCTATGCAATGACTAAGCAAAAGCGAGAAAAAAAAGTTTTCCTTATTGAAATGCAGAAAATGCTCGTGGAAATTTCCCAGCAATGAGCGAATGAGAAAAAAAAGTGAATTAATGAAACGAAATGAAAATTTTATTAAGTGGAAATTTATGTACGCAACGAATGGGAAAATTAAAAAATGTGTTTGTTCGTAATCGATTTGTCTGCTAAGCAGCTTTTTAATAAAATAAAAAAAAACAAAATAAACAAAACATTTTAATATATTTATAAATAATTAATGACAAGCAATTGACATTAAGTGCTATGCGGTTAATGATGATTTAAGTGTTACACATGACGAACACATGATATAATGCTCACTCAACTCTGTAAATCTAATGCGAATATAAAGATTCTTTCCTATTGAAGGAAAAATGCCGGATGAACATGAAATTGTTCACGCTTTTCAATTTAATTTTACACAGCATGTAAATTGATATTGTATTCAAGTGAAAAAGAAAGAAGAAGAAAAGAGAAGCAAATGGGTGGTAGTGAAGTGATGAGTACCTATTAACACAGCATGATACATACTATCTATTTCTCTTTTGATTCTATCATGATGATAGAGTTGATGCGTTTAAATAAGCCTTAAGTGGTCTCCACTTCCCACTTCCATTCGTTTTTAAATTGACTGTAGATAATTATATGGTAGTTCAAGAATAAGTGTAACGAGCATTTAAAATTAATTCAAGGCGAAGGAAATGTTTGAATTGACGTAATTAGACGATTCTACCTTCTGAAAAATTTGTATTCGAACCGAAAAATTTATCTTTAATATATTCATTTAAAAATCCATGTATTTAAAATGGAATTTTGATTACTTCAGTGCACTTCAATCTGACCCGCACATACCGCATTTTAATCATTAACCATAATCCCTACTCTTACACATATGTACTTGAACGTTACATGAAATACAATAATATTGTCCGAAAATGGTTGTAGAATATACAATGATTGTAATAAATATAAAATGAATCTTAATGGGTTATTGTATGATAATTAGAGAAAGAAAAAAAATCCTTTTTTGAGGTCAAAAAGTTCTTGTTTCTAGAATTATTTGTTTATCACAAAAATAAATTGTTACAACATTTGGTATACAATGAAAGCAACATGCAATCAAAACATGTCCTCATTCATGCTGTCAAACACACTCTTTACCTTATAAAATTCAATTTATTTACTGCAAGCAAAATGAGACCTTGAGAGAGTGTGTCATTCTGAATTTTATTTTTTTTAGCTTTTTTCTCCTGCTGTTGTTGTTATGCATGTTTAAGCATACTCACATGTGTGCTAGAAGGAGCGATTTTAATAAAATTTATATCTACACTGTGTATACACATATAGTTTCTCTATACCCTTCCTCAATTGTCGACATGACTGCTTACTTTCTTGTTGTCTACTCTTTACATATTCTCTTCCACCATGTCAATGTTTATATGTGTTTTCGCCACTACAATGTATAGCAAGTTTGGGTTAATAAGTATTCAAAATATCTTTTTTTTTGGGTAAAAGAACATAAACATTGCTACCAAACAATCTATAGTTTATATATATGTATTTTTGGCAAGGTGAAGAAGCTTAGATTAATCCATGCTTAAAAAAAATAAAATAAAATAAAGCTTAATGATGATCAATTTAGTGTTTAACAATGAATAGTTCAAGATTGATTGAAAGTAATTGAAAATTTGTAAAAAAGCTTAAGCTTTAATAAATCATAATTATTCATTAATTATCGTTATTCATTTTTTTATAAATGAAAAATTCGCCTATCACAATTTCCATCGCATTTGCTCGTGAGACTCGTTACAATTTTCTTTTACAAATTCTATGTAACTTCCTAAATTTCAAATGAAATTCAATTCTTTTCGAGAAATTACTACTATCAATAATTATTCAGAGATAATCTGTGTTAAATCAGATTTTTTCCTTGATTTATGTAAAAAAGAAGTTCGAAAGAAACAATTCAAATGAAAATGCAAATGAAAGGTTATATGGATCATCAAATATAATCTCTATTCGCAACGGCTTTGACTCACTTGATTTTTTTGCCTTATTTATTATTTATTTCGCGAAAAAAAACTAGTAACAATGATGATAATAAACAATGTTGTTCTGAGTGTATGTACGTACAAGTCTGGTTTCTTAATCGATTTTTGCTCATATTTTTCAAACTTGGAAAACTAAAACAATATTATGAAAGAGTGTAAGAGAGTGAAGAAAGTTTTGTGCTTTGAGCTTTTTTCAAAATATAAAATAAATCTCTAATGGCATTAATGCGAAAATTTATTCATTCAGTGTGTTGTTTTCTGGGATGGGCTCCAATGCCGCTTTTGCCTTGAGGCTTTTGCTCACTCTTGGCTTGCGGTTTAGTTTTGCTTACTACATATATATGAAAAAAAGACTTTATATGCGAATGAATGGATATAAAAAAGGGAAATAATTTTTTATTCTCTCTATAGTTTTCGCTTCTTTTCTTTCAATGCCTATCAACAGCCACTTCGCCCCTACTAGAGAAATATAAAAAAAGTATAAGCTTTACTGGCGCCCCATTTGAAAATAAAAAAAAAATTTATATATAAGCGGCGAAGTATTATGTGATAGACATCATAAACACGATTTCCAGTCATCATCGACTCCGGTATATTATTTTTTTATATGTGTGTTTATTTACATACATGACTTTGCTACGTCCTGAGCTTTTTTTTCTTTTCTTCTCTCTCACCTATAGATTGACTGGAAATGTGTAAATGTGCTTTGTTAATGAAAGGAATTTTAATAAACGGTGAAAAACGAGATTTTATGTTAATAAAAATTCATTAAGTATTTTCATGATATTTTAATAATTTACTTTATATACAATAGATTATCTATTGAATTATTTATTTCGTCCTGTGAGAAAGCTATACGAGAGAGAAAAATTTATTGGAAATAAACTTTCCAGCATCCATTGAGAGTATTCCAGTGAGAGCGAGCTTTTGTTGACTGGAAGTTGATTCATTTTAGCTGATATAAAATACTACATCAGAGATTGAAAGCTTTGAAAAGGGAAAATAGGAAAAATCCTTCCATCGCCAGTGCAAAGAAAATTTTTTTCTCTTCTCGTATACAAATTTCAGTCGATTTTTAGCTATAGAGGACGAAAATGTAAAAAAAAATATGAAGTCTAGTGAAAAAAAATTAGCTTTTTTACTGACAAAAGATTTAATTTCAAAATAAATCATTTCACATCAATAACAATTGAAATCTTTTATGTGTAGACTTCATTAAATTCGTGTGTAGATAAAAAAATTTTGATTTTGTGTCGCATTGAAATTCGGAGAAAAAGATGAAAACCAAAAAAACTTTTTTTTTTCTTTTCACGATGGGGGAAAACATAAAAATGGAGTATCATTGTGCTAACTGAAAAAGGAAGCAAGAAAGAAAATTGCGATTTAAGAAAAGAAGTGAAAGAAAAAGAAATTAATAATAAACAAAGTGAAACAAACAGCATGAATAATACATTATGTGTATGTTGCTAATATGTGAAATGAAATTAAAGATATCAAATCCACTTTAATGTTAATGGTGGAGTAAATGTTAAGAAAATAGGAAAGACTTTTTTTGTTATAATATAAAAAAATTACACCAGACACAATGGAGACTTGAAACGAAAAAATATTGCGCGAGACTCAAGAGTGTGCGTTTGAAAAGAACCAAAAGAACGAACATTTGTTACTTACAATACACAGAATATATAATAATCATCATCAATAATAGTTTGCGTTACTCGTTTTCTCTTACCATCAAAAGCTTTTGCTGCTATACCTATTATTGCTATTTGAGTGAACGAATATTGAACATTGAATTGGATTATTGATATATACATACATACATGTATACTTTTCTGTGTAGAATAAAAAACTAGACTAGTGACTCGCCATACACACATATAAGTATATATAATGAATTGTTAATCAGACAATTGCTTGTGAATCAATAAACACGAAGTGGGTTAATCAAATTTCATGAAAAAAATCCACCTTATTGCTACTAGATATTTGTATACATAGATCGAGAAAAAAACTTTTTTTCGCTATATATAAGTATGAAAGAAAATTTCACGAAATAAAAACACACATTTCCTTTATAGTCCTCACACTCTTACCTGTTATTGGCACTCACTACTCGTGGAAAAAGAAAGAAATCATATTTTTTCACTCACTGCTTCATTTACTGACAACAACGAGTAAGAAAGAGTGACATAAGGAAATATAAATATACAAATATTCCACCCCTCTCTCAATCAGTTCGATTCAATCTGACAGCATGTAAATGGTACGCGTCATCTTTGTGGTTTGAGATTGAGTGAGTGAGTGCAAACGGTATAAACATATATTAAGACATTATCACAGTGCAGTCGAGAGCAGGCAATAAGCAGGGGTCATATATGCCATACCTAAGTCTCATAAAAATGAGTAGAAATTCATTACATGACCAAACCAACATCCCGTTGATTGTCACCACGAATGAAGGTGGCACAGCGCGCTCGTCGACTGGCACCAGCCTCGACTCGAGTTATAAAGCAAAATCATGTCGTAGTTTCGTGCGTCAACAGAAACTTAACAGTGAGAGTCATCGCAATAAATCTGTACCACACAACCTGCAGGTAGCATTCGCAATTTTTTTTCTTTCTCTTTGTATCCTCGCTGGTGATGAATAACTAACTCTAAAGACCAGAGACTATCAACATTTATTTGCATAATTTACGCAGTCCATGGGAATATTTGAATATTTACTTGCTCGCTTGTTTGTTTGCTTGCATATGTGTCTGTGTATACCTGTATGGCAATTGAAGAAAGAAATTATTAATATCATTAAAGAATACTGTTGTATGTGTGTGCGTTATGCGAATGTATGGCCTTTATAAATATTTTAAATACTCACTCACTCTGATAAAGGACAATTGACTTTGACATGAAATAAAGCTTAACCAACAAGAAGAAATTAATCATGCAACATCGTAATAACTACTAAACTGCCTCTGACTTCATTAAGATCTTTTTTCTCTCTCTCTCTCGTAATCAATACATTTTGCGATTTTGTATACTATGTGACTGCATGTTGATGAGAAGAACGAAAATTCATACTCTGACTAATTATAGAGTCAAAACATACCTAAACACGAGTGAGAGACCTTTCTTTGCTTCAAATGGCAATGGATGTTGAATAAAAAGAGTGAAAAGAAAAAATCGATTGAAGGGCTTACGTGTGAATTAGATCCTATGTTTGTGGATATTTATTAGGAGGCTTTTTATGAAAATTAAAGTGAAACTTTGAACTCATCAATTTTGCAATAACAAATTTTGTAGAATTTAAATAATTTATAAGAATTTTCTACAGGTTTTGTCTACATTTTATATCAATACAATAATTGCAAGTTTCTAAAGTAAAATAAATTATCAAGTTAAAGTTTATAGCTCATTTTTTATGAAAATTTTGCTAAAAAAAGTAGAAGCTAATGAATATTATAAAAATGTCAGCTAAATATTCGGGCGATAAAACACAACAAAAGTTGACGTGTGGAATATGACCAGTAGCAAAGAGTCTTGATGAATTCAACATATTCATGACATTGTTTGCGAAAAGAAAAATTATACTTGAGTTGACAGGAAAGCGGTGCTTTTGAAGATGAAAGGAGTAAGAGAAATGTATGCAAATAAGACTTTCGTTTTCAAAAGCGACATGGAGAAGGCCTTAACAGAAGGCAGTTAAAAGCTTGTAGAAATGTGACACAAAAAACCTTTTATGACCGCACGACATCCATGAAAAAGGAGGAAAATATTTTTCATTTACGATATGCGGTTATTAAATAAACCTACTTTACTTCCTCCATATACTTTTTTCACATAATGTCCTGGCAATGATCCAATTGTGCTATAATCTGAAGTATCTTGCCTTCTTAGATACACTTTCGCAGAATATCCTCTCTTTGCATACTGCGGGAGATATTTGTACGTAGCAGCAGTAGAAATGGAGACTCAACATATTATCAATCAATTGTTCAGCAGCACGAAATGTTGCGTGAGCTTCATACAGTGTACATATGTATTATAGAAGATTTATATCTGATAAAGTTAAGTCTGATGTATGAAAAGCACTCACTGACTGACCTCAGTATGTATGCGCGATAGTTTTGCATTCATTTGAGTAATTTACGTTGAGTGAATTTTTTATGACACAATCGAGCAGTGGTTTCGAAATTTTTATTGTTCCTCACGGCATAAAAAGTGGAATTCAATTTCATTAACATCTACCAATGTCAAACTTTTGTTTGTTGTTTCTTTATTTCAATAATCTTCTTTATGAAATTTCACAAAACAAAAGTTGTAAGTTCATGAGAAAGTTCTCACACTGTTGTCCATCCTATAGTCTCAAAAATATGAGATAACTCTCATCATTTTGTATGCAAATCTGACATATTCGGTTGAATAAATTCACGCCTCGTAAAGTGCTAAAATTAAATCATTCATTGTCATGCTTTTCAGTCAAAAATTGACTTTATTGTGTGAAATCAATGAACTAATTGTTCAATTAAATTATAAATTATTCGGTTGAGTCTCTTGAGCAAAAATTTACAGTTTAATGTTTCACGCAAGTTATTGCATGAAAAAGAATTTAATTATTCAAAACTTGAGCGGAAAGAATAATAATAAATCTTAGATTTGGACACTTTTCATTCTTGATTTGCTTGTAAATTGTCGAAACTTCCGGTCTCAAGTTTGTTATTGTCAATCTTCCTAGATTCTTGTTAATTTCTATTTTCAATTATTTTATTTTGTATCGGAAAATTTGAAAAATTATTGTATAAAAATTCATTTGAAGAACGCACATGAGGGTTGGATTAGAACTTTATGAGATTTGTATCATCACGATAATTTCTAGCATCGAGTTTAATAATTATTAGAAATATGAAACAAATTTTGATAGACAAACACACGAAAGACAATATATGCAACCAGTGTCCAATTCCAATTAAATTAATTACTCGTAGCGACTCTTAATCAATAATTAACCATCAATTGCTTTCATATTTCACTTCAACGCATGAATTTCGTGATTTGTGAGAAAAAGAATACAACAAGAAGCACCACAAAGCTTAAATTGACATAAAATGAAATTTACTTTTTATTGTATTCAATTCCCAATTGAAGTGACATATGAAATTGCACAAATACGCCCAACAGTACCTTTTGATTTACTTAGCTTTGAAGTTGGAATTTCATTAAATTTAAAGAAAAAAGCAAAAGCTTTTCTTTGTGAATAAAATTTCATCGGAATCCGTTTGTTAAAATTTCATTCATTTTCGAAAACACTTAACATTAATGTCTAAATTGGCATACAAGAGGTACTTGTGAAAAGAGAAAGAAAAGTTTTTCATTGTAAGTGAAACATTTCAAATGACTCAATAGATTTTCTCATGAATGTTGCTACCACACAAATGCTTGATTTATATGAAACAATTGCAATTCAATCGGAAAGAATATTGCATTATTGCTGTGTGATTCATCTTTTATCCTTTCATCCCCCTCATTTCATTCAATAAATCGAAAGGCAGCAAAAATAGTGGAAAAATTGTTTTCATTATAACGAAAAAAATGTCTAATAAAAAGTACACAGATCAAAGGGCGCGTGCGCTTACTTTTTTCGTTTCTTGAATTGTGAAAGAGAGAAATAATAAAAAAATGAAAACATTTTTCTCATATTTTTCCACATCTGTGCTGCTGTACTAATTCTGGAAATGCTTGAGTGTGTGTAATATTTTTAGGAGGCGAACAAATGAAAGAAAAATAAATTTCATATGATTTTACTACGTCGTTGAAAAAGTTTTACTACAAAACAACTTGTTTACCGATTTTTCTCTTCTCTCGCCTTCCATTGTAATACATGTTTCTTACTGGAAGTTTTCTGTATGAAAGAGAAAAAGCTTTTTATTGGAATGTTTGCTTATTCAATGGACCTGCGAAAAATTTCTGTGACTTTTTCTATAGGAGAAATGCAAATAAATTATAGCAACCAGCAAAATGTCAAAGAGATATTTTATGTTGCACGCGAGAGAGTGCAAAAACAGATTATCGTCATTTATTGCAAATGTTTTTCCATCTTTTTCTTCTCTCTTTATTGCATTACGTTATAAAGGGCCAAGAGAAATGGTCCAGTGTGCGAATTACTGAGAAAAAAAATTCAATGAAAGTTGAAAATCACATTTCGGTACATTCGAACTTGAATCTAAACGGATTAATGACACAGGAAACAACTCACAAACCTACAACTGGACTTGGAAAGGAGGTAAAGATTGAAAGAAAATATATTCAAAAACACATTTCTGTTCAATAATTATTTAATTGGTGTGTTATCGATGTGTCCCTGAGTTGAGAATAAATAATTGTGAGTTTAACAGAGTAAAGCGTTCACACTAATAAGTAGAAAAATAATACTTAGAGCACGTATTTTAAATGCAAAAAATTATTATCGTCATTAACTCAAGTCCTGTATGTCAAACAGAAAATTGTAAGCTATAAATATATAAAGTTTGAAGTAAATAAGTACTTCAAAGAAAATTTGATGAAAATGTAGAACTAACTTCGATATCGTTTTTTATTTACGATTTTATTAAATTAACAAAATGACAAACATGCGCCAATTCAAAGATGCAATTTTCAACATTAAAAAAGTCAAAATTTTTATATTTCATTTTTACTAATATTATAAGTACTTTACCATTTTATTTAATGAATAAAATGACTTAGTATAATGATACCTGAGTAATTTAATCAAATTCAGATTTTAGACTTCATATAAAGCGAAAAATAAGGTTTTTATTGAAAATATAAAAAGAAATTTCTGTTTGAATCTACAGAGTTAAAATTAAAACGTAATAACTGGATGATTTAGCAAAAATTAATAATGGAGAAGAAACTAAATTAAATTAATTAAAAAATCAAAGTGTAATGTAATTACTGGCACGCACAGGCACATATTATTTTGTTTATACGCCTCAATACGGAGAAGATTTATTAAGCAGATGAGCGATGATAATTACTGCTGTAACCCTAACAACCAGTAAAGTGATACGTGCAATAAACTGTTTTACAGTACAACTCTAAACATAAAATACAACCGATGGAAATCGAGGAGAATTTTAGAAGGGTATTTAATTAATGAAGAAAGGGATTAACGTGTGATTACGTACGTCAATCACAAGCAAGAGGAGAAAATTATAATTTTGTAAATCAGCTTTTGCACATATCGAATGTCATCTCATTATTCGGTCCTTAGAGAATTACTTTCTCATACTTTCATTAATATTAATTGATGACTACATAAGGAAAGAAAAATTATACATTTTCTTTACTCTTTTTGCACACATAAAATTACTTTTAAGCTTTTTCCTCTTTTTACTTCAAACACCAACAAAAAAAACACACTTGACACAGAAGAAGCCTTGAAGAGCTTATTAAAAATTACTTTTTTCTTCTTTTCTTCTTTTCTCTTTCTCTCTTTCCGCCAACCTAACTCAACTTGAAATACACAAAAAACAATCTTTATTTTGTCTATTACAGAACGATGATAAATACACAATCAGTAGTAGTGAAGAAGAAAAATATAAAAAGGTTTATTGACAATTTTCCATCAATTTCATATTCATTCGCTGCTCATACCCCCAAAATTAAAATTTTAATTCAAATCTATGTCATTGATAGTCACTCAAAAATTTCTTTAAAATAGACACATTGAATTTGACGAATTTTTCATTATTTTAGTTCATTTGGGCGCATTTTTGTTGATGATGACGATGATTGGAATTCTACTAATCAAAAACGACACTAAAGTGACACAAAAATGCGCTAAAATTCAATTTGACATTAATAACCATAAACAGTATTGTGATTAAAGAAAAATTATGAAAAAAATATTGAAAAAAACACACTCATGTTTACGCTTTTTTCCCAGCTCCCCTCTCATCGATTTAACAACCCCAAAAAATGATAATAATAATTCTATACAATTTTTCCGTTTCTCTTTATTTTTTTTGGCAATATAAAATATATCATAAGAGAAATCGCAAATAATGAAATAAAACTGATGAAAAAAACCGCGTTGTGTGGTAGACTCATCGATTTTTAATGAAATGAAATGATAGTTTGTGAGAGCCTATGAAAATTCATGAAGTTTAATCCATTCGAGTGGTTGGATCAAGAGAATAAGCTCTTGTATTATTTGGATGAAATTGAGAGAGATAGAAAAAGAGAACGACACATTATCAACAAGTAATGCCACAAGTCAATTATATATCGTTCGATTTTTATATTCATCAAATATAATGAAATTCTATCTCTCTCTTTTCTTAAAGTAAAATTATTATGGGTTGAAAATGGAAAACAAAATAAATTTTAAATATCTTAAATACTGCGTAATAATAAAATGCGAGAACATTTAGAAACGTTTTAAATTTAGAAATTAATTTTTCAATTTCACCCCATAACGAGTTCCAATATAGTTTTGTTTATTACTTTGCTTTTAATGGTGATTTTTTTTCATTATTATGTGTGTTTATAATTATCAGTTTTATGATGTTGTGTAACACTTCAAAAAATTCTCTTTAATTAAAATCCAGATTTTTAATGATCTTTGATTTATTTCTTTTATCACATTTTTTTCGAAATTATTCAATAAATTAGGTGCTATCGTTAGGAGCAGATGTGTTACCCGAATATAAGCTCCAAAGTCCTCGTATTCACAAATGGACAATTCTTCACTACTCGCCCTTCAAAGCCGTCTGGGATTGGATAATCCTATTACTTGTGATGTACACTGCAATTTTCACACCATATGTGGCTGCATTTCTACTGAATGAGCCTTCGATCGATACACGAAAGAAGAATAAAACATATGCAGACGATCCAATTGTGATAGTGGATTTGATAGGTAAAAGATTTAAAAAATGTTAACATAAGCACTTACTAATCATATTTTTTGTATATGTACGCAGTTGATGTAACGTTTGTGATAGATATTTTAATAAATTTTCGTACAACGTTTGTGAATGGACAAGACGAAGTAGTATCACATCCCGGACGAATAGCAATACATTATCTCACCGGATGGTTTCTCATAGACTTAGTAGCAGCAATTCCATTTGACTTATTGCTCGTGGGAAGCGACACGGACGAGGTAAGCTCTTGATTTATGACACTAACAAATAAAATTAAAAACTCTCTATCTCTCTGTCTTTCTCTAATCCCCAAAAAGTCCATATCTCTTCAAATCTAATTTAAACAAATTGAGCATTCCCAAAAAAAAAAACAAATAAAAATCATTTTAATAATATCGAAGACATTCTACTATTTCTCTCTTGATTTCACCAGAACTGATGACTTTTTGTTATTTTCCTCTAATCTATGCCACTGAATATTCGACGACTTTCATTCTTATGTTTCATGTGTTTGGACTTTTGTGTGTTTTTATTTTATATTTTTGGCAAGAAAAATAGAGCTCATTTTTGATTGGCAATGAAAATACATATCAGCTGCAAGTGGTTGATTGAAAACAAACAATTTAAATCTTGATTGTGGAAGGTTATGGAAAAACACAAAATTCAATTGAACTAAACTTGGTTTTTACAATAATACATAGAAATTCAAAATTTTATATATGAGCATGAGCATATTATGTTTGTGAGAATTTATCGTTATTTCAGTAAAAAGTGCAAGATGTGGCAGAATGAGCAAAAGGATAATAAATTAAACTTGTGGAAAGGAAAGTTTATAATTTTTTTTTCTACTTTTGCCTTATTGTACAAGTTTTGTTCTATTAAGTTGTGAATTTTCCGCATTAGATTAAGTTTGTTTGAAATTAAATCTTACCGGATAGATTCTTGTTGAAGAATTGCTTATATTCTTTTTTGAATTCTTTAAGCAGATAATCGCTCGATGCAGCAAAATTTTCAATCCAATTTATTATTGTCAGAAGCAGAATTTATTATTTATTTCTTTATGTAGTTCAGCTAAATATTTCATTGTCAATCATTGATGAAGCAAAATTCACAAAAAATGAAAACAAGAACATATTCAATGTTGCAGACGTTCACAATTTTTAACAAATTATTCGTTCATAATTTTGTTTTCTCTCAAAATTTTTCATTTGTGTGTAATATTTTATAATATTATTTTTATACAATATTATACATTTAAATACTTGTCAATTAAGTTAAAAGGTTCTGAACAACACTCATGTTTTTCTCTTGATAAACTGTACCTAAAAAGCTACTCCTACTCAAAAAATAATATATTAAATAAAATATAAATATTTAAAATCCACTCTCTAATCCACCTACTGTCCATTATAATTTCGTTTCTCATATTTAATTTATTTGTGTGTCTATGATAATATATATTAAATGTTAATTGTGTGATTCATATACATTTCATAATAAAATATATCTTCGACCTTACAAGCATAAATTTTCTATGCACCAATAATAACAATAACAAAAATAAATGATAGTGAATCTAAAATGCAAATGTACAATATTTGACAGAGCAATTACAAAACACAATATAAAAATTATTTGTAAATAAATGTTCAAATTGTTAAGAGAATCGTGTCCGGCACATTTCATTCATTTCCCACATTGTGAATATAATATATTATGAAACATGAGAAAAAAATTAACTTATTCAATCTTTACACACGAATGAGCAAGCACATCATGTAAAAACTAAAAAACTGTTATTATAATTCTTCGTTTATTTATTGCAGCTAGGACTGAGCAAGGACGAGGTACTAAATGAATTTGCAAAAAAAAAATTGAACAACTCTAATACATTATTTGATGAAAAATTAATGTTTATTCAAAAAGAAACTTACAAAAAATGAATGCCTATAAATAACACCTTTTTCAAAAACTATATAAATAACATTACTCAAAAAAAGTATCAAGTTTGCTACTCACGTAAATTTTTTATGAATTTCTTCCTGGTGAACGCAAAAGCTTTTTAATTCTTAAGCTGTAGTATTTGAATTTTTATCCAAATCTAATGCAATATAAAAAGTGCAGTCTATATGAATTTTCTGCAAAATTGCAAACTTTTGAGCTTCTTTCTTATATGTTTTTGTACATTTTGCAAACAAATATTCTAAATAGTTGATTTAAATTTGATATTTTTTGCGCTATGGGCAATATTCGTTCACCAATCTATTTTGAAAGTAAAATAGAAGAAAATCTTTTCTTTTTTATCATTCAGCGTGTTGTAAAGATTTCTAAAACACAATTGCTTCACCTTATGCCACTCATTTCTTCTTTTTAAGCAAGCTATAGCTAGGATAAAAATATATATTTAAGTGCCAAGGGAGTGACACATACAAAATTACACTAAAATTTGCTTCTCTTTCTCTATATCTCTCTTGTGTCGTGCTCTTGTTAAATAATATATTTTTTTATGATTTTCATCATTTTTTCCATTTTTTAAATTTTTCTTTCTATTCTCATAATCATGGTAAATAACTATAATCATCAGAAATTCTTGACAACAAAAAAAAAATAGAAAAATTTATAATGCTCTAATACTGACATTAATGACTAGTCATCCCAACCCTAAAAAATTTCTAATTAAAAGCTGTAAATAAAGTTTCGCGTGCTCTATAACTTTTGACTACACTATGTGAAAATAAAAATAAATTTGTACCTAATTAATTGTGGCAAATTAAAATCCAGGGAAATTTATGCAAAAAAAAGTAAAAACAGTTGATGTATCTGTAGCTTGATCATTATTGTACGTTTGTAAACAAAACACTCAAAAGAGCTTTTTGCTTTTAATAATATAAACATGTATGCACAGATTATGTCTCTATAATCATCACCATCATCTTTCACATAATTAAATTGAAAGAGAAAACTTCATTAGTTACAGCTTATAAATTTTTAAGTATCATTTACAAGTTAGAAGTGCACTTTCCAAAAAAGAGTTCTTTTGAATCATATGTATAAAATATAAAAGAATCATTACTTTTGATTTCATTATTATGACTCTTGCTCACTCTTGAAACAAACGTTTCTTTAATAAGGAGTCCACAAATGAAAGCCATTATCACCATAATAGTCATTAAAGTAGAATGAAAAAGCTTTTTTATGCGATGCTTTTTCCATTGGCTTTTCTCTCTTTCTCTTTTTTGTAAATACATATTGTAATAAAAGAAATTTTATCATATTTTTTTATCGCATAAATAAACTCTTTCGCTATAATTATTTATTGTATATCATTGTAGTAGATTAATTATCAACCAGTTGCAAAAAAAGTATTTTATGTAAATTCGATTCGTTGAAAACATCATGAGAAAAACATTTTTACGGGCGCGATAGAACCGAAAAAACTGATTTTAGTTTCGTCTTGTGTATGATTTTGTATATGTGTAGCGATTTTCTTTCTTTATTATGACTTTATGTTGATTTCTATCCCCTCCTCAATGACATGAATGATAAACGATCATTTAGTACGGTCGAGGTTTTCACAAACTAACAAATGAATGTTCTACTTTGTTCTCTTTCTTTCTGTTTCCCAAAAAATATATATTATGAAGAGAAAAAAAAATTAATTCAGACAAAAATAATTTCCGATATGATGACTCTTTTGTGCCACTGTAATTTTTCCGTAGAAATAAAAATTTGTTTTTGCATTTTTTTCTTTTTTCTTCAAAATAAAAAATGAATGAAAAAAATTTGAAATAAAATTTTTGAAATGAAGGAAATGGAAGAGGTAAGTCGGATGATATCCATAAATGCAAACAAAAAACTCTTGGCTTATGATGTATAGATTTACAAAATATTTAAAAAGAATCCTTTCTCCATTTAGTAGTCGATAAAGTCATTTTTCCCTTTCTTTCATTTCCTCCACCAAAAAACACATGTACGATCGACAGCAATTGGAAATTGGCGATTTAAGTGAATCAATTACATACAAAACGTTACTTTGATCGTTGAGTTCCAATAACTGACACTCGTTTTATTCCTATCTATCTCTTTCCCACAAATATATTAATTTATTGAGCCACTTTTATAGTTATATTGCACTGATGATTGTTGATTATTGTATTTTGGATATCTGAAAATTTAAATTTCATTTATTTTATCATAGCGGTAGCAAAGAAATCACATAAGAATAAAATTTTTTTGAAAAAGAAGAAAACATTAATTTGCCACAAGACTTATATTAAAAGAATTTCCCATCAATGAGACTTCTACTACCATAATTTTTCATATTACTTATGTAGCTAGCTAGACTCATGACTGTAATGTGAATGAAAACAATTTTAATGGCTTTTGAATTCTTTTTAACTCTTCTTTTACATTCATCTTCATCAAATGCTTCACTCGCTTTTCTCTCTACAGGGAGAAACAGTAAAAGATAATAAAAATTGAAAATCATGACCTAAATTGTGTAGTAATTTAAAGAGAAATAATTGATGACAATTTCTTGACCAAACAGGATTTAAAGCTCCGCTAGATATCATCACATTATTCACCATTTTTTATCCTTCTCTATCTTTTTTATTAATATATTTTCTTTACTTGCACTTTAACTTTTTCTGTCCTTTCTTTATTACTTAATGAATGAACAAAAACATTTCCCCTTAATATCAAATATTTAAAAAAATCACATAAAAAAACTCTCTAGTTGGACAACTTTTTAATTTTTTTATTGTAAAATATTTTTATGCTCCTCCTTTTACTTGCTATCTCTTATTTTATTCCTAATTAGAATTAATAGAGTTATTTAAAAAGTAAAAAACAGAAAAAATTGAAAGTTGACCAGCAACGGCACAATGAAAAATAATTGAAGCAACAATTTTTAAAACACTTTTCAATGAACTTTTATTATTGGCATTTGAGAATCACAATTGATACACGATGAAATAGAAAACAGATAACAGAATGACAACATTCTAATATCTTAATAATTTTAGACTACAACTCTGATCGGATTGTTGAAAACGGCACGTTTACTTCGACTCGTAAGAGTTGCTAGGAAAATTGACAGATATTCAGAATACGGAGCTGCCGTACTGGTGCTTTTGATGGCAACATTTGCTCTTATTGCTCATTGGCTCGCTTGCATTTGGTATGTAGTCCCTATGAGGTGCATCTATATCGCATATGCTGCATCTTCCTCCTCTTGTATCATACACGAAGAATCTCTGTTAATTTCCCTCCTTTTTTGTTGACGATTTTGCTACTATTAAGGTATGCCATTGGCAATGCAGAACGTCCATTTATGGAGCCAAAATATGGCTGGCTTGATGCACTGGCGGACGCGACGCATCAGCCATATTATCCTAACAACACGGGTGGCGGCCCAAGTATAAAGGTGAGAACTTTAATGTTTTTAATCTCTATCTAGCATACTTTAACTTAATCTTCGATCCCAAGCAAAAAACTTTTTTCTGTCGGATTAGAAGAGTTATCTCTTCTGAATCTTTACACACACAGAAACTGAAAATGTAGATGAGAGAAATTTATGGGAAATTTTGCAGCTGCAACGTGTGCTTGCTTGTAAAATATGATAATTCATGAGAGAGAAATAAATTAAATTTTCTCTCATTTCTTTCTCACTATGTAGTTTGTAAAATAATTCATTAAATTTTACAAGGCAAAGACTCTTTTTTTTTAGTTAAATTTTGAAATTTAAATAATTTAACTTGAAACTGTGTTTCTTAAAATATTTCCTTTGTAAAATTAGTTCTTAACAAACTATTGAAGACAAAAGATGTAGAATAAATTTGTCTTGTTAGTGAATGTGCCTTGAAAGTATATCGCATTGTCGAAAGATGTTTTGAAATTCTTAGATATCTCATACAGGAAAGCAATTTAGTTTATTTCGATGAGTGACGACTGCTCTTATTGTTTATTGCTTATGACAGCAAAAACAAACAATAAAAACTAGTTCATAATTATAATAGATTTATGTGTTTGAAATGTGTAAATAATTGACATAGTGTCTATCATGATAAAATTTAAACAGGTTTTCACACAAAGTAATTGAAAATTACAACATTTTTTTAAAGTTTCTCATTAAATTTCCATAAACAATAGCTGAAAGGAAAATAGAAAACATTTTCAATCTCTTATTCACAATATGTTTTTCAATTATGGTGATAACAAACAACAAGCATCATTGTGATTATTTTTAAAAACATTTCTCTCATGCGCAACCTATTTTCAAGCTCACGATTCTCGTTGATTAAAGCTTTTTCTCACACACATCACGAATATCTCGTTTTTCCATTATGTGAGCGAGGAAAAAACTTTTGCATATAAAACAATATTCTCTCTCTTCGTATTCGTTGGATTTTCAGAATTATCCCTAATAAAAAAACAACATAAAAGTGCAAATAAAATATTTTTTTATGTATTTGTGCATTATAAAAAAAAAGAAGAAATTTTTATTACTAAAATTGCATCTTCAAAAGTCACTCATAGTTGCATTGCTACAGTTCCAATTTCATTTTATTTGTATTAAAAGTTGAAATCTTTGCGTACTTTCAAGATATAAAACATTTTTAAAATATTTAAGAAATTTTTCCAATAAAGATAAAGTTTTAAATAGAAGGCTTCACATTAATCTTCATAGGAAAGAAAAATTATTAAAAAATGCCTTAACATGATCATCCCCTTGTTTTCAGTCATATTATACAAATTGAAAGCTTAATATTTCATACTTCATATCTCGTTCGTTTGCTTCTCTAAATATGTAGAGAAATGTGAAGGGAAAGAAGAAGTTGCATTTCATTAGTGTCATTTATTTTAAAACTAAGTAATAAGAAGAAGAAACAAGAAAGTAAGACAGGAGAAGAAAGCTCATAATTTATTAAATTGTAACATTATATCACTGATATCCTTGAACCAATGCAATATGTTCACTCATTTTTGTGTTTCATCTCTTTCCGCCTCACTCCTCATGCTTTTTCATTTTTCTTCTCTTTAACAGTCACGATACGTAACAGCACTTTATTTTACATTTACGTCGTTAACGTCAGTTGGATTTGGCAATGTAGCGCCAAATACAGATGCCGAGAAGATTTTCACCATTTGCGTCATGTTGGTTGGATGTAAGTGATGCGACTTATCTATTAAAATTTTTCATATTGACATGCATGTATGTGTTGCTAGAGGCTAAATTTAATTTGACATTTTCATCCATTCATTTATGTAGCTCTTATGTACGCCAGTATCTTCGGTAATGTTTCGGCGATTATTCAACGACTCTATTCAGGCACTGCACGATATCATACTCAAATGCTGCGAGTTCGCGAGTTCATTAGGTTTCATCAGGTGGGTTGTCATTGCGTGTGCATGTTTGCTGTCCGAAACATGAGCATTAGTAGACATTAAATGAATATGAAATAAGAAAGTCAATTTTCTGTACATATTTATATTGAAATTAACAATTCTCGCACGTCAGATACCGAATCCGTTGAGGCAGCGATTAGAGGAGTACTTTCAGCATGCATGGACATACACGAATGGCATTGATATGAATTCCGTGCTTAAAGGATTTCCCGAGTGCTTGCAGGCAGACATTTGTCTACATCTAAATCGTAATTTACTGAGTAACTGTTCGGCATTCGAAGGTGCTTCACCGGGTTGCCTCCGAGCGCTCTCCTTAAAGTTCAAAACTACTCACGCTCCACCCGGTGATACTCTTGTGCATAAGGGTGATGTTCTCACGTGTCTATATTTTATCGCACGTGGCTCCATCGAAATTCTCAAAGATGATGTCGTGATGGCCATATTGGGTACGCTTTATATTAATTATCATGAAAATTTCAATTTATTTCATTCATTAAACAGGCAAGGATGATATTTTTGGCGAGAACCCATGCATTCACTCGACACTTGGCAAATCAAATTGCAATGTCAGAGCGCTCACTTACTGTGATTTACATAAAGTTTCGCGTGATGATTTACTCGATGTTCTCGATTTGTTTCCTGAGTTCTATGACAGTTTTGTCAATAATCTCGAAATTACTTTCAATATGCGTGATGTAAGTGGACAGTAAATGATTGATTATTTTTTATGTGTTGACTTTATTCAACCCTCTGTGTGTTTTGTTGAAAAAGTTCTTTAGAAATAGCGTAAAAATGTTTTTCATCCTTAAATTTTATCTTAGGAGGAACAAGCCGGTGTAGAAATAAGACATAGATTTTACAATATGATGAGATCAAACTCACAAGATCGAAATAGTGATACTAGGTCTATTAAAGCAACGTAAGTAAAAGCAATTTCATAATGAATTTTTTAAATATTCTGAAAGAAACGATGGAAAAATAATCATACTGCCAGAACATTCTTTGATTTCGAATGTTTGCCAACTTTGTGACATTAAATGTTGTTGAAAGTAAGAAATAACAAAAACAGTTTGTTTTTGGGATAAATTTTAAGCTCTTGAAGCTTTCTGAATGTATTTATATTGAGACAGTTTCTAAATAATAAGCACAATTTAGTGAGTAAATTCCCTCAAGCTTATTTCAAACAATTTTGGTGAAATTCAGTTCATTCTCTATAGAGAAAATTGAAATTAGAAGAGTTTATAGAAAAGTTTTAGTTTCAGATTGAATTGATTAATTGGCTTGATAATTATAATTTTCGTAGAAATTTAAATTCTTAGCTAAATAGCTTTAAAATTTAATAAAAATCAATAACCCGAACAGAAAACAATGGTAACAGCACTCCCGCATCGAAATTTAATTAAAAATGTTGTGATCAATCACAATCATTTATTTTCTGATGACGTTTTCTTTAATTACTCACTTTCTTTCCTCGATAGAACAAGTTATCATCCACCAATCCATCACTATCATCGTCCGCATTCGCATCATTCGCAGTCAGTAAACAACAGCAAGCATGAGACTTCACATGATCGTCACTCTGTGGGACAAATAAGTGAGAACATGGAGTATGAATGCGATAGGAAATATTCAATATCCGGTAAGTACAAATAACATAAAAAAAAAATTTCCCAAGGCCATCATGTATTTCGCACTTACCTTACACAACTTTCTTAAACCCATCCTGCTCCTTCACTCTCTCTCTCTTTCTTTCTCTTTGCACATTCAATTTGTTGCCATCGACAAGAAAGCTCCTTTGTTTGCGATAACAAATTCGTAACTGGAGAGTCTTTTCGGTGCACTTTTCTTTCATTATCGCTCACGTTCTTTATCGCTCGTTGAAATGGAAAGAAGCTATTGAATAACAATAGCACCAAAATAAGAGCATACTCAGGGTGGCTCAAAAGAAATAAGTGACAATTTGTTAAGTTAATAAGTGAAAATTTAAATTTATAAAATCTAAATTTTGATTGAAATTTGAGCAGCAAGATTTTATTTATTAACTATTCTAACCAAAAATACTTTCTTTTTTTTGCAATTGTAACTGCTCATTACAATAAAAATTTCATTATTTTGTTATATTGAATTTGCAAGTATTCTTTTAATTTATATTGAAGAGATTACTTGGTATACCTGATAGAGCTAAATTCAAATTTTAATCCAGCAAATTTCAAAGTATTTCATTGAGCCATCCTTGAAGAATACTTTATTCTTTATCATTGTTTTCTCTATTAATAGAATTTCTTTCTCTTTCTCTGTAAAATTTTCTTCTCTTTCATTTCTATTTTTATTTTATCTTTTCCTTTTTTTAAATACACAAAACACGTTTGCACAAACAAACTATGTCACTATTGATAATAATTATACCATATCAACAACAAAAACAATAATTTCATTTCTTTCGGGCACAATTCAACAATATAAAACACTTTTTGTATTCAATGAACACAATTGAAGGATTTGTATCGACCATTAAGAGAAGCATTCCAGATTTGCGATCAATTAAGCATCAACCGCTTGAAAACTGTAAGGACGGTAAGGACTCGAGATGATTTTTTGTTACAATTCCTATTTCTCTCTTTTCCCTCATTCGATTGCCGCCAACAGACTTCTTGTTTTGTCGCTTGTATAAAAAATCAATTATTTTGAATACACGAAAAAAGTGTCAATGTGCTCTGATTTATTCTACTCGATAACACGCGATACACACATGCAACAACTTTTTTTCTTATTATTATTGATCTTATCACACACACACTTTTTTCTCTCTTCAATATTTCTCATTATGTTAATTGTTAATGCCAGCTGTTTTTTTGCATATTAACATTTTTTTTATCATCTATATTTTCACAGCTACGCCGACGGGAAGTCCAAAAGGATCGTATAAGCGCAGCGTTTCAGAGGAGCATCGAGAAACTGTAACGCTGAAGGCTGTGAGTAATCAATTGTGTGGATGTGGTGCTAAAGCAAAAATGCGTGAGGGTAGCTCAAAGAGCACGAGTCCTGAGGAAGAAGTGTTTCAACATGCACCTACATCGTGTTGTGCTGCAAAAGAGGCTAGTGAAAAAGAGTAAGTGAAATTTCTAATTTTTAAATTGATTTTAAGATATTTTTCATATATAATCCAGTTTTTAATACTATCATATTGAATCAGAGTCCAAAACCGTTTTGTTTTTCTAGTCTTGACTAATTAAAATTCAACTAAATTTAGTCGATTTAAAATAAAACACTAATCGACTAAATTTTAGTTGTTTTTCAGTTGAAAATTTTAATCGGCTAAAATTTAGTTGAAATTTAGCCGAAGATTTTAACTGGTTAAGTTTTAGTTGATCATTTTAACCGACTTAAATTTAGCTAGTTAATCGACTAAATTTTAGAAATCTTAAAATCTTCGGCTTAATTTCAACTAAATTTTAATTGATTAAAATTAGTTGAATTTTAGTTAGTCTCGATTAAAAAACCAAACGGTTTCGGACTCTGATATTGATATTAAATTCAAAATAAAAATTTGTTAACATTATTATTTCAGTATGCTGAGAAATCAATTGGCAGAAATGTCATCGCGAATAGACAATTTAGAAAGTAGTCTGCGAAAGGATATTCACTCGATTCTGGATCTCCTACATCAGCAGCAACAAATTCAACTTCAAATGCATCATCAGCAATTTCAACAGCAAGCTCAATCGCAAACACACATTTCTGGAAGGTAAAAAATTAACAAACACCCAAATGTTTTTGATGTTATTTAGATTTAAAAACTCGTTTGTGGATTTTCACTTAGTCTGCAAATGATAAAGTTTGGGAAAAAATCAAAATTGGTTTTATCATCATCAATGTTTCGATGAAAAATGGCGATGAAGAGATTTATTCATTTTACTTTTTTTTATTCTATTTTTTTCTCATCCCACGCATCACACATCCTTCTGTTCTATTTTCGTGTTTGTTGTTGTGTCTGCTGTTTGGTTTTTCTTTTCTTTTTCCTTTCTCGCGCCAAATGGTTTTAATTGTTTAGCACTAACGAATCTTACAGACCAGCAGCATCATATCAGCCGTCCGAACGCAGCGATTTCTCTTTCGATAATTTAAGTACAACTACAGATAACAATACACAGACTAAACAGCCGCAGTCTTTACCACCGCCACAGCATCAATCTTCGTTGCAGTCATCGAGAAATGTCCAGCGATCAGTGTCACAACCTGAATGCGCTAATGAGAAAAGCTTATTCAAGTAATTCATCACATGTCACACATAGATTCGCTTTAATTGTTATTAAAAATATTTTTAGATGTTCAAAGTTCTCGTCGTTTAATCAGCCAATGGATGATGCTAATGAGAACTGGAATATTTTTGCACCTATCGCCAAACTCGAATCACTCGACGAAATCGATCAAGTATGATAAATTTAAACCTTTAAAATAGTGTGAAAACAAAACTAAAAATGACTACTTTATACCTACTGTATAATTATTACCCTGATTTTTCTGAAACAACAAACTCCTAATTAACTAATCAAAATGAGAATTTTTATCTTTAATCGAGCACTTCTTAGACTCACAATCTATTAATAACTCTTATAAAAAAAAAGCTAATAATCATGTAAAAACATTTTTAGAGCTAGTTTTCATTTTTTCATATACACATGGAGATAATCTTTTTTGTATAAAAAAACTCCTCTTTATTTCTATCTAAGCTACTTACCTAATTTCTCTATTAATGAGATAATGACATGCTTTACGTAAAAATATCTACATATATATAAAAAAAATGGAAACTATTTCGGCCAACTTTTTTTGTCGCTATATGAAGAAAAGTTTTTTGCTCAAACACTGACTTACCAGAAGCTTTCTATTCTAAAAAAAGAACAAAATGAACATTTTTGAAGCATTTTTTTAAATTTAGAGAAAAAATTGAAAAACTGTAAAATAAGAAAAAAAACTCACTAACAATACGATACTTATTTTGAATAGTGAAGAATGAATAGGAAATGGACTGAATGAGTTAAATAAAAAATTATTTTGTAAAATTATCAATTAAAGCTTAAATTTGCTTCATCTGATCTATTTCAAAAGTTGTGATTTTGTAAAATAATTCTAATTCTTTTTACTTCTTCCTCTTTTAGAAAATTACTTTTTTACAAAATTTGAAAATTTCAACAATTAATTTCATTAGAAATTTACAATATTAATGATTTGTAAAAATTATTGAGCTTTATAGAGTTGATTTGTAAAATTCTCCAAAAGATTTTAAAATCAGATATTTTGAGAATCTCACAATACATTCCAATAAAATTTAAATATTTCTAATCACTTTCATTAAGATGATAATGATGATTTCCTATTGCTCTACAGTGAATTGTAGGGCTAGCGAAATTCTTGAACCTTATTCGAAATTCTAATTCTTTATTTATGAAATCATCATAAAAAAAATTAAATAATTTAGTTTTTGATGAAATTTGTAAAATTCCAATGAAATTGATTTTAAAAATTTTTGAATTTTAATTTTCCAATTTTACATATGATACATAAGTTTTGTAAATAATTAAGTTATATTATCCTGTAAATATTTTTCTCTTATTCTCTTTGCATTTATATTCTTTTTTAAAAATTAGCAAGAAATTAAAATTATTTTTAAGCACGCACCTTCCTCATTTTGTCAAGTTAATTAGTAGCTCTATTTTTTCATCATTTTTTTTATTTTATGATTGCAATCATTTTTTTTTCTTTTTTTATTGCAGGAAAAGAAACATTCCTCCGAAACTGAAACTCCTCCTGAGCAAGAAAAAAAATAATTTCTAACTATAATTTCTTTTTTTTTCACATATGCATAACGAATATGTAGAAAACCTCCCAAAAATCTCTGTCTCTCTATTGATTTTATTTTCCTGCACAAGATGTAAATTGTTGAAGGCAAAATGTTAATTTATTGACAAAAGACGTCTGTTATTATTCCTTGTTAATTAATTTTAATCACCCCGAGTATTGTTACGATGAAATCCTTAATATTTATTTATTACGATAATGTCAATGAATAAAAATTCACACAAACACTTTCACACACATTTTTCTATTCTAAGAAAAAAAATTACATTGCCAAAAAAAAATAAGAAAGAAATGTTATGGGAAAGATATTAATTATTCTATTTAAGTTTACTTTTTTGCTTCACTTATCAGCTTATTAAAGTTTAAATCTATAATTAAGAGAAACAAATAATGCGAGAAAAGAAAGAAAAATTTATCAATTTTTTGGGGCCACACTCAACAACATAACTTAGTTAAACAAAAAGATAAAAAAAAGAAATTTCTTCAAGCGCAAATTAATTAATCAAGTGAAGCTAAAATCATCGTTTCCATGACAATATAAGATTAAACAAATATTTTTAGTTTTATTTTATTCTCTTTTCGAGTTATATTGCAGAAACGTAAACAAACTGATGGCAGTCATAAGTATCGTATAGAACTTAGATGATATTACTTTTAGATATTTAAAAAACATTTATTGATAATTAATAACTAAGCAATTAGCTTCTTGCGCTGAAAATAATAAAAATAATGAAAACTGAATGAACTGGCATTGTTCTTATCTGCATAATTCCGAACCCTAATTGATAATTAATAACTAAGCAATTAGCTTCTTGCGCTGAAAATAATAAAAATAATGAAAACTGAATGAACTGGCATTGTAGCTAAAACAAAAAAAAAGCGCGTTAAGCATATGAAACCAATTTTTTCCTCTTTTTTCTTACCAATAAATATATACATGCATTATACTTATATAAAGCGAAAGAACTTTGAATTATCATGTCGCGAAAAAATTTTAAGTAAGGAAAAAAGCAAAAAAGAATCATTATAAAAATATTCAGTAAGAGGCCTTTTACTTAGGAGTTTAATGAATTTTTCAAGAGAACAAAATATGGAAACATCAAATAAGATCAAAAAAAAAAGTTTATTATTAGAAGTCAAGAAGATGCCCTTAACCATTCGATTTTTCATTTTCAGATAAATTATTATCTCTTTTTAGCGTGACACTTCGTAGCGAAATGTAAATTCGTTTTTATTATTTCGCAAACAAATAAAATTTTTAGATGAGAAGATTTTTGATTTCAAGACAATTTAATTAAAGCATATAAAAATGTTTAGGTAGAAATTTGATAAAACTACGTGAGAAACAATTCCATATCAAATTGAATGAGGGAAAAATTTAAAAAATTCATACACAACATAAATTATAATTTTATTTTTTGTTGCTTAGTAAATTTATATTACACACATAAAAACACACAAGAAGACACTTATATTTACTCTCTCTCATTCACAATTTCTTTTACATGATGATAAATTGAAAAGGAGGAAATTACGATAGATAAAAGTGATGGAGAGGCTTGATTAGGGTCTTATTTCTTGTGACATTTTTAATAAAGTTTGTCTTCGAAGACAACAACGCAAAATTGCATTCTCATAAATTAAAGTATACTTTCATTTCGCTTTAAAATAATAAATAAAGTAATATTAGAGCGAAAAGTTTGAATATTTATTTTTCTTATAAAAACAATTGATTTTTCTTATTTTAATGAATTTATACGAAAATTAATTCCAAGAATTCATTTTTTGATATTTAAAATCTTTTCTGATTTATTCTCTATAGCAAGCGCAACAATTGTGAATTAAGAAAGAAATAAAAAATTAGTTTTGAAGGGAAAATAAGTAGGATTTCAATAATAATTTAATAAAAAAAGTAGAAGTTAGAGAAAAGGGAATTAAGCAAAAAATGTTTGAAGCTGAGTCATGCAAAGTAAATTTAAGGCTACATTCACATCAGATCTATCACACAAAAAAGATAAAAGACAAGAAAATTCATTTGGAACTGCCGCTGTTTTAAATGAGAGCGAATTAACCAATGAATTCATTAAATATTACGTTTTCCTTAATTATCACAAAAATATCAATTTTCACTTGAATTCTTAATATAAAACGAAAACTATGTAAAAATTACTTTAATTATGCTTAAATGCGAAAATTTTCGATGATATTAAAGTGAAAAAAATGCTTCAAAATGAAACAAGCTCCCCCCTATCTCGCTCTGAAATTCACCAAAGTTACACATTTAACACAATCACACTCAGAATTCACATTAATATACAAATATACACGTTTCTACGAGAACGGTTGAGAACTTTAAAAATGATCCTGTAATGTTATCTATTGAAATAAAAATATCATATGCTCATTGTTGAAATTAAAGTAAATAAAAAGAAGAAAAAAGATTTAAATAAAAGACGTTGTTATAATTTATACATAATTGCTTCGTTATAATGAGAGAAAAAAACATATAAAAATAATGAAATCGCAATAAGTTCAATTACTTTTCTCTGTTTCTATATAATCTAGAAATTGATGCTTATGAGTTATATATATATGAGAAATGTTAAAAGAAATAAAGAACAATGCAACAAGTGAAGGACATAAAAAAATATTATCGAGTATCTAGAAGCACACACAAAAAATATTAAAGACATTTTTTTGTGAAACTTACAATGAAGAACAAAAAAAACAAGCCAAGCTTAAAATCGTAATAAATTTTTTTTGTTTTCATCAAAGAATAAGTAAAAAATTTTGAAAACGATCAAAAAAGAAAATAAAAAGTTTTTAATATGAAAATTAAAAGTTTTTCTTTTAAAATTTTGTTAATTTCAGATTTTTACTTTGATTATACGCGTATAAATTACATTTTACTTGCATAATACGCAGTAAAATTATAGCATATTCTTGATTCTTTTGCTGTGGATTGATTATGAAGTAATGTCATGTCATACGTTAAGTGAATGAAAGTTTTTTTTTCAGCTTATTCAATAATAGTTCCATAGCCTGAAAGCGAGCGAGCGCGCGAGCAAGTAAGAGCAATACTTCTGTGAAAAGTGTGCATGATTCATAGAGAATAATAAAAAGTTTTTCGTTGTGTTTTCTGTTTCTCGCATAGCTCACGGAAAATTCGCTCATTTAGCTTTTTAGTTCAGTGTCAGCGTTCGAGTAAGTTGGTTGGATGCAGAAATTGCGCGCGTACCATGAGACTTGTAATTGTGTGATATCAGGGTCAAAAAAGTGCTTTTTAATTGCCTTCAATTAAAGTTAATATTTAAAACGAACGAGTATATAGTTGTAAAAGTGAATAAAAAGAGTCCTTAAATGGCGATAATAATTGAAAATGGATGAAAATTGATGTTGCTGTAAATTGTAAATAGTTAAAAATGATGAATAAAAGCTTTGCATTTAAAGCTCAGCAACTGTGATAAATACTTAGTGAAAAATTTTAAAGTTTAAATTCAAGGAATATAAAATAACTGTGGATATTATGAATTCAATTAAATTATTCTGGTAAGACAGCAGCAGCCAATTTATAATTCATTTCCATTTCCAATTTTTTGTGATTATATTTCATTGATAAAAGGAAGAAAAAAAAGGAAATGAAAATTCATAATCAGTTTGTTTTTCCCTCTTATTCTTCTCCTTCTTTCGTGAATCGATCAAACAAGACAAAATGCCTGAATTGTAATGAGCTTTTCACTCCCAACTGCTTGCGGTTTCAACTCTGACTTGAACTTTTAAAAACTATACAAAATTTTTCCATGTGATAAAAAATCAAATCGTGCCAATAATATAAAAAGTTCTTTTTCTTTAATGGTCAGTTACGAAACTATCTGCGTTATTTTAATTGTGCTGTGACTAAAGAAAATATTCACGAAAATTATAACTCTCTTGCCTCCTTATAATACCACAAAAAGTGAAAATAAATTAAAGAAAAAGAAAATTCAGATAAGAAGCTAATTTTGATGCTCATAAAAAGTGAAATAAATTTTTCTTTTCTATTATTAGAACACTGAATAAAATGGCCATCAAAAATCTTTATTGTAATTTATCATTTGCGCATTTTTTCAAGACTTGAAATTTGATAATTCATTAATAAACATGTTTTTCTGTTTGTTCGCTGCCAATGACTTTTACATTATTGAATTCATTCTCTAATTTTATTACTCGCTCTTGCATAAATTGACATTTTTAGCATTTTTTTAGAAAAAGCGCGCGGGAAAGTGAGGTCAAATGAAAACAAGTCATTGACGATCAATTTTTTGATTACAAAATTGCAAATTTTACTAAATATTTCTCTTGTCAATTTAGATCTAAAATAAAAATATTTTTCAATGAAAATTGCTTGCTTTGAGCTGTCGTTTTTGATTAAGAAATGAAAAAAAAAAATCCCTAGCAATAAACCTTGATATATTTATGACTTTATCTCAATCTCTCGCTCGCGCTTTATTGCTATCGAATTAATTGCCAAAATTAGCATGCCTTAGAGAGTGAAAAAGTGAAAATTGTAAATTAAATTGAATTTTAATGCCTCGTGTTTGCAATAAAATAAAGAAAGAGCGTAAACGTTTTTTACTAGTCGCAGAAACTCTTCGTGACAGAACTTTTCTATCGTGTAAATCAATATTTAAAGAAAAAAATACTAAGGAAAGCTGCAAAAAGAAAAATTTGCATACTTAGAGAGAGTCTTTTGAGTGCGCTATTGTATAGTAAAATGAAGTGAACGATTGGAGCCACATAATGAAATGTTTTTCAAAGTAAAACTTGTAAAAACAACAAAACAAAGCAAACTTTTCAATGTAATTTTATTTGATAAAGTTTTGCATCAACAGCAGCTGCAGAAAAATTTTCGTCATGCAAATAAAAAAAATTTTTATTTCGTGCGTTAATATTTGTTTATTCATGGAAGGAAAAGTATGTCAATTTTCAGAAATTGTTGCTTTTAATTAAATTGAAAAACATTGTGACAATCTGTCAAGCAAATTTCATCAAAAATCACGCTAAAAAGATTCAAGTCATGTTAGAAATAAAAATTTTCGCGTGCCATAATTTGTCAACAAAAACTAAAAAATAAAAGAAATAGAAACTTAGAAGTTTCATGATCACCTTCTTCCTCTTTTAAAAGTTCTTTCTCGAAACAAAAAAAAGCGCCATTATTGATCAACTCTGTATGGTGCTCATAAATAGCAATACACTACGTGATTTGATGGCGAAAGAAGCTAAAAACATTTTTTTTTTGTTTTTGCTATTTTAAAGTCGCCACTGAAAAAGACATAGAAGAAAATTTAAAGATTTTCTCAAAGAGAAAGTTTTGCATGCAGATCAAAACTTTTTTTAAAGCTAAAACTTAGGAAATAGTTATTATCAAAATTAGGTCATCAAATTAATGCGTCTCTGAGTCATTTGTTAATAAAACAAAAATTTTCAGCAACCTGAAGGTTATAAAAGTGTTGTTAAAAGGAAATCCCACCATGCAGTTCAAATAAATTGTTTTCTCACTCACTCACGACCATATTGCGTTGCCGTCTGAATTAAACGACAAAAAAGAAGAAATAATTTAAATAAAACACGCGTCTTATTGTAAAACCTTATTACATACTTCACTTAATGCGGCAATCGCGGTCTTGTGGCGGCATAAAGAAAAAAAATAATTTTTCATTCTCAGTACTGGTTATGAATAAAATTTTCTGCTCACTCCATAAATAATAAATTTTCATTTTCATTAATTATGCTATAATAACTCACTTTAACTTTACTGAATGGAGAGAAGAAAAAAGTAAACTCACAATTCATTAACTTTCAGTGCAATAATATTGGTGAGAATGAAATTTGTACTACTTGCATCAAACATATCAAGTCACTTCGACATGAGTGAAAATTATGATAAAAATAATCGACCCAGTAAGTGTATACCATTTTATTTATAAAATTTTGCAAAATGTTTGCCACTTTTTCTCTGATCATGTAATATGCACATATATTGATTAATATCTGTTTTTTGTTTTATTCTTTTTAAGTTTTAATAAAATTCTAAGAAAAAATTCATTTAAATAATTGTTTCGTATGTTTTAATGTATTTTGGAATAAAAGATTTGTCAAATTTTTAATCAATATTTTTCAAATTTCTTCAAATTTTTGTAATTCATTTCCTAAAACTCTATACGAAATTTAAATCATGAAAATTGAAAATAATACTTTATCAAGCTTTACAAGATGTCCTTATATTTTTTATTAGAGCAAAATATACTGAATAAAAATATTATTCTTTGCTTTTTGTCACAATCTTTAATTTTCTGTTTTACATTAATGACAACAACATGTTATAGCACTTAAAAGAAAATATTTTTCATGATAATTACATGAAATGAGAGAGAGAGAGAAAAAAGACCATTTTAACATTGAAATAAAATTTTCCTCTCTTTCACTCCTCGTCATCATCAATTTCAATTTTGGTTCTTATTTCTTGTATTCTTTTTACTTTATTAGCTGACGTACTCTATAATGAGTAAAATGAAGTGGCATTTCCTTTCTTTTTCACAAGTTATATAGCTTATAATTACCGCTACATTTTAGCAGGCGATAGGGAAATAGCAGTCTTTCTTAATTATGGTTTTAGCGAAAAAATGCTTTATTCTTGATTCAGTCGAGTTCAAGACTTTTATGCAGCAATGTCTCACATGTACCAACTGCTCGTTATCTATTTTTAGCGACTTACCATGCTCACACACAATCGCAGTCTGTCGCACCTTAGCAATCAATTAACTGTCATGTGTGTCTGCTTGTCTATCGACTCATACATTCACAGAGGTTTATCGAGCTGCATTGTATTTATCTTGATTCATATTCATGCGATATTCATTCGCAGGAAATGCTGCCTTTCAAGCTATCAAGCACACAAGTGAGGTACATGAGTCTTTCCCTAATAATATTTTAATACTGCTAATGTGTAATAAAAATAGAGAAGAAAATAGTCCAGTCATATTTGCTCTGCTATATTATTTTTATTGTGACAGCAAAAGGACGAAAATTATTCACGGTCAGACGGTGCTTAAATCATATGTTACGGTCGAGGCCTCGTGCCGTGGAGTATAAAAGACTCCTTAAAAGTGACATTCATGTCATTAATGATCTCTTTGCATGCTTATTATTTCTGCAATTTTGAGGCATGAAGAAAATCTACGTCATTATATCATAGTGAAGCTACGTCATGAATAGAAGAATAAAGCATGAATCCATTAAAAAGATTATAGAATGAAGAAATGCTGAGTCAAGGCAAGAAGGAAGTTCATTTCCTTCATGTTTATTAAATTACTGTAAAGTTTGATATCATTGACATGATGAGTGACTGATTATGTGAATGAATGTTTACTTTGTAACTTCTTTGCTTAATTGTTCTTTGACATATGATTAGCGTGAAGTTGTTGTGATATAAGAATGAAGAGGAAAAAAATATCGATTATATGCGAAAATGCTAGAGGTTAATTGATTGTCTGACTGTGGTAGTTGTTGTTGAGTTTATTTATTCTTTGTGCTCTTGACTCATTTGCTTTTATGATAATTTCTTTCTTAGAAAATCAATTTTTTTTTTGTTTCTTAATAATTCTATAACATTACTATAAATCACATACATGACTTTGACATACATCATATCATACAATATTATTTTCTTCCTTTCATCGCGTCCTAATAGTCTCAATTTTGACTTTATTGATTTCGTTATTTTTATTGCAAAACTTTCTCAATTTTCTCTACTTAACTTGCTGATCGAAAAACAAGAGAAATTGTTGCTTATAAAAGTTTAAGGAAAAAGCGTGGCATGAATGAAGTCTCCTTATATACTGATTTTTAACCGTAATAGCTGAGCACACGCACAATTTATTATTATATTTCTTGCATATGCTTACCTATGTTATTTTCTACCTTTTCAAAAAAAAACTTTTACTATTTGATGTTTTCATATACACACACAATTGTCAGACATTCTTTTTACAAGTCGCGGCCTAAGCAAGAATTTTTTTTCGTCTCCACTTCTTGCTCCATGAGAACAATGAAATGTGTTTATTGTAATTAGGTTTATCAATTTTGAATATATAGAAATATTTCTAATGAATCGTAGCTTAACGACTTTCTTGGTTTATTTTTTTGTTAACAAAATTATTTTACTTTCATAATGCGCACATGTATATTTTCCATTCTTATAGTACACACCATTTTCATTTCCTTCACACTCTCATAGAAAAATATTGATACGTTGATGTCTAATTAAAGCCATGCAAGCGAGCGTTTTTAAGCAACATAGTCAAGAATAGCACTAGCATGCACTTTTGTTTAAAGTACAGTACTATCATATTATAAAATTAAATTGCAATTTTTTCATTCTTTTTCTAGGTGATCTAACAAACGTTTCCATATCATTATACATAAATAGAATATCAGCAGTTGATGAGAATAAAGAGGTTACATTAAAATTATCATTTTTAATTAATTAAAAAACTGAAGCTTTAATTATTGCAGGAAATTTCATTTGATGTTTTTCTGCAAGTTGTGTGGATGGATACAAGACTCAAACCAAACACAGATGTGGGTGAAAAAGGCTATATTGAGCTTACACTCGAGCAACGAAATCAAATATGGACTCCGGATTTGTATATACGACAATTAAGAGAAATGAAAATTTTAAAACTCTTTGAAGAGATTTCGAGTCTTCGAATATATGAAAATAGTACAATAAGCTTAAGTATTGGAGCAACGATTATTATCAAATGTGATATGGATTTTGTATTGTAATTTTTTCTAACCTTTATTCTATAGAGAATTTAATGATTAATTAGCTTTTGCTATTATTAGATATCCACTTGACGTACAGAAATGTCCTGTCGATTTCAGTAGTTGTAAGTTTTTATTTTTGACTTGGCCTAAATTATTTTAATTAATTAACTTATTATCATATAAAATGTCTGTTATTTAAATATAGATAAATACACGGTTAATGAGATGGCATTTCATTGGCGAAAAGATAATCCACTGACCTTTCCAAATGACTTTGGGGAAAATGGCTTTCGACTTCCTAAATATGTGGTATATATTTTTGATATGCATGCATAAAATTCTCAAATTCTCTCTAAAATATCATTTCACTTAGGTATCATTTGATCCACGAGAGGAACCCTATCCAATAAACTTTGACGGCGATGGTAAAGATAACAGAGCATTTTTGTATCGTTGTTAGTAGTCGTGAAATTAGACAATTTTAATATTTTGATGCTTTTTATCATTTAATTTTTAAAAGTAAGCTTAAAATTTATCTTGATTTCTTGCTTAATTTTAGAAATAAGATTTTTATTTTCTCACAGCACGCTACAAAGTATTTTGAATTTTATTTTTTTATTGTTGACCACCAAACAAACAATAAATATATCAAAAAGTCACAAACTTGCCTTCAAGCTTTGTTAAAACTGTTTTTATTTAATTTTCCACGCATAGAACACTCTATTGATGGTAGTTTGTAGTAAAAATATAATAATCGAAACTTTTACTACTTTTTCAAGCTGATCGAATTTCGGCTCGACTCTTAATTACATTGTCACGAGAGGTCAAAAGTTACCTGCTAGAAAATTATCTACCATCTACGTTGTTTACTGTAATTTCATGGGGCTCATTTCTGATCATTCCAACGATAGTTCCAGGTTAGTGTTGTGCGCGACTTCCTTTAATTATCACCCTTGACGCAATTCATAATGATTTTTCGTTCTTCGTAATACAGGAAGAATGGTTCTATTAGTTACGACTTTATTGTCACTTGTCACAATGTTTGACACTGTTAGAAATAATTCACCAGACGCTCTAGAATTAAAGTCGATTGAGGTGAGTTTTTCTTTTTTTTCTAAATTTTATAATCTATTAATTTTTTTGTGTTTCAAGGTTTGGCTGCTCTGCTGCACATTCTTCGTATTTTTAGCTCTAATGGAATATTTTATCGTTCTTTTCGGCATCCGATATGATTCACACTGGCGGAGAACACAATTAGTTGCACATGCAGCTTCAGCTTTTAAAGGTCCTGAAGCATCACCAGCTCGAATAAACTTATCACACCAAAATCTTCAAGTTCCACACTCAAGCATCACAAATCTTCCGAATGTCGAAACACCGGTAATGTAATTTTTATTGTAAAGATTTTTCTATAAATTTTGATTTCATTTCTCCCTGATTTCAATGTAAGATTCTCTTCAGTTTCTGTAGTGTGTTCATGATTTCTTGTTTTATTGTAATTTTCTTTTTCTATATATTTTCAGTTATTAACGGACAATAAAAATGAGGATAATATTGTAATAGAGGTTAAAACAAAATTTTTAAGAAAAAATACGTTTGCCTCACACTCAAATTCCTAATTTTACACAAATATAAATATTTGCTTGCAAAAATTTTCTCTAATATAAAAATCCTCATCATTGTTGCAATCATAAATTTTTATATACACAAATATCTACATTTTCACATAATAACACAATGAATGTGAAATATTTTTGATATCTGCAAATTATTGTGTCAAAACGTATTTATATATAAAACAATTCCTAATATGATCCCTTCCCTCATTTTTTGCAAATTGATTGAAAATGTGCTGCAACAAGTTTTTTGTATATTTTGTTTTCATTATGAGTGAAAGTTCAGTGTGTTTATCAAGATTTTTTATTGCAATTTGCGTTTTCTGCTTTGCTCCTTTTTTCTCTTTTCTTCTTCTTCTTTTTATGAAATGTAAATTATTGCAGTTGCGCGACTTGTGTCGGCAATTTAATTTACATTTCATTAATGCAATTTTTCTTTCACTGAATGTTTGCTGTGCTACACATGCCTAATGTTAAATTGCATTTTTTTCTCTCATTTCTTATGCTAGATGACTTCTATTCAACAGCAACGTAAGAATGGATTAGAAAATGCTGCAACACGAATGTTTCAAGCTAATCGAATTAATCCGGAAGAGAACAAAAGTACACGTGATTTAGCGGCATCGACTGCAGAAAGTTTGAACACAGCTGAAAAAGTTAGCTCAATAATGGGAAGAAAGCGGTGAGCAGTACAATACTTTTTTGCTTTTAATCTTATTTCATTATCACAATTTTCTTCTTCACAGTTTTCGAAACGTAGCAGACGTTGCTCTGCTTTATGCAGGATCAACAAGAGGACGATTGGACCAAATCTCATTAATTCTCTTTCCCGTGAGCTTTCTTCTATTTACTGTAATCTATTGGATGCTATATTTAAACGAATCGAGGAAGAAAATGTGATTAGAAATAGTGATGCTAATTTAATTTATTAAACTAAAATAATTAATTTTAAATGACAAAAAGAAGGATAAGAAGCTAAAAAAATAAAAATTTTCTTAAGCTCTCGAATAAGCCATTTGCCTATAAATTTTATCTCTTTTAAGATGAAAATACACAAGAAAAAAGTTTTACACGACAAATTTTAAAAATTGTTACGAATTTGCCTTCATTTAAAAAAAGAAAGTTTTAGGATTTAAGAAGAAGTATAACTTAAATTTACGATTAATTTTAAAAAACAAAACATTCATATCGACATGCCTTATGAAATTTAAAGTAAAGTTTAGAAATATTTACTTTATGAGATAAGTAAAAAGATTAAATTTCAAGATGATTTCATTCTATAATGATGAAAATTATAAACTCTAATTAGGAAAATTGGCTTTTAAATTTAATTTAGAAGAAAAACGATGAGAAAGAAGAAAATTTAATAATGAGCTAGGCTTTCAACACCATTCAACATAATGTAAATTTTGTGATATTGAAATTAAAACGAAAGCAACAGTAATGATGAAGAAAATCTTGAAATCCTTTTTTATGAGCTTTCGTTTAAAACTTATTATAATAAAAAAGATAAACGTATTTTAAATTAAATTTTAAGCATTTGTTCATATATTTTATGAGTTTAAAAAAAACCTTTATTTACTTTTAAGAAAGAATTATATTACACGAAATAAAAATTTAAATAAAAAGTTTATTCTTTTCTCAAATGCTAATCAAAAATGTTGCATTTTATTGACTTTAATTTTTTATCATCAATATATTGTTGTTTATTTATATCATACATAAGTTTAAAGGACGAATTTAATGGTAAAGGATTTAAAAGAATAAAGTAAGTAACATAATAAATCATAATTATTCTTTTTCTTCTCTCAACTAATTGAATATGCAATTTGTTAAGTCATTGTCTCGTCAATTAATTTTTTTTATTTGCCATTCCAATAAGCAATTTTTCCATTCTCAAAAGCTAATGAAATTCGAGGTGGTGGAATTATTTTTCCTATTCTAACATTTTTTACGTTTTCATCATCAAAATACTGCAAGAATAAAAAATTATTAGCAATAAATTTAATTACAAACTGCACAATTATTTTTACCATGCATTGTGTGATGAATTTCATGAATTTTTCGTTCATATTAGCATTAACTTGCTGCACTCTTGATAAACTAAAAAATAATCACGAATTTAGATTATTATATCACGCTTGAACTTTTTATAGAACTTACTTTTCGTCAGTGGCTAAATGTTTAACGAAATATTGACAAATTTTGGTGTTGATATCCACATCGAATAATGGAATGCCAAAATGAATATCGAGAATTGTCCAATCCTAAATAAGAAAAGCAAAATTTTAATAAAAAGCTTTTTGATAAAAATTTTCTTACTCACTTCTCCAAGGTACTCATCTGTCACACTTTTCTCACAACTATTATCAAGTTCAATTTCAATTGAACTTTGTGAAACAAGGTGCTTAGGATTAATTTTCTCATCAGCATCTATTTTTATGTTATCAATTTCATTTAGTTTTTCTAATTCATTCTCAAGGACTTCATTGCAATCAACACTTCTGAAAACATTCGATGGCGAAATATTCTTCGGAGTAACTGCAAAATGATTTTCATCTGGTGATTTGAGTGTTGACAATGATGCATCGATAATTGTTGTTGTCTTGTTTTTATCAATTTGCATAATTATGTCAGTACTGTCTAATGGAGATTGTAAATCTTGAAGTGAAATGTCTTTTGAAATTGTCGAGAGTGTGTTAGGACGATTGCTATTATCCACAGCAATAACTTTTCCAGGTTTCTTTGACTTAGGTCGTTGCAAACAAACATCCATTTCAAATTCTTCACACCCAAGATCAGGAACACCAGTGTTGAGAAATGTGATATAACCACAAACATCATTTAGATTAAGTACTTCACTTAATTTTGTTAAAGCTCTTTGATTTTTACTCTTTACTTTCTTTCCTTTTTCAGATACATTTGAATCGAGAGGAAATGATTCATAACAAATTTCACCTGGATTTTTGATTCCATATCCTTGCACTAGAATGTGATTTTGACGTAATTGATCATTAAGTGATTTAAAATTCTCTGCATTAATGACATATGAATCTGTGTGAACAATTGTGATTAGCAATTTTCCATAGCCAAGGAATAATCGTGGCAAGTTTTTCAATACAGTTCCCTTTACAAGAAACAGAGTAGGTGGTCCAAATCCAGAAATGTGATAGTAAAATAATTTAGACCAGAAATGAGAATTCTCTGAACTTCTGTAGAATTGACCATAAAATGGAATCGAAAACATTTCATTTAATGAATTTGTTAGTGAAAGAGGTGCTGCTGCAATAATGAATTTGTATTTCTTTTCCAGCATTCGATCGCGAGTTTTTTGATCTAAATTTTCTAAGCATTCAACTCGAATTAGGTCCATGGCTGTGAAACGCTTTCTAAGCGAAATTATTGTCGATCGAAGAATTACAGCATGAGCAAAATATCGCGAGACTTCTCCTTCACCTTCTGCATCAAGAAGTGAAACTTTCTCAAGCTCTGTCAAGAATGTATCCATGCTTTCTTCACACAATTTTCCAACTTCAAACATCGTCACTGCATGATTCTTAAGTCCTGGACTTAAATTGCCCATCATTAAAAATGCAGTTAACGTTGAATCAAAAAGAAATCCAATTCGTTTTTCGTGTAGTTGAGGTTCTACTGGTTTTTCGCTTAAATCCTCGATCTCTGAACTTAGCTCATTGGAGCTATCAGGTGAGCTTTTTCGATTATTCAAAAATGAAAAATCGCTTGCATTGCCATCTGATGATGTACAATCACTACTCGACGTTCCCGCTTTATTGTTTGTACTTTTTTGATTGGTAATACTTGAGGCGAATTCAGGATTGAGGAATGTTTCATTAGTCTTATCCAATAACAGTGCGTGATAATTAAGTGGCGTAATTTGAAGAATTTCAACATCCTCTTGTGTTCGGTTTTTCCATGACACATGTAAATTTTGAACTTCTTTTATATTTTTTAATTTAGCAAAACCCAAACGAACAAATAATGAAATAACATGCTTCACTGTATCAAGATCAATTTGATTTAAGTGCGCTAACTCAGAAATTTTCATGTGCTCATCAGCAGTCACGAATATTTTGTAACAAAGACTCTCAAAGAAATCACCAGTAACACGATTCATAACAAAATTTTTTAATGGCGGAATGCTAATGAAGTCCTCACCTAAAAACAATAATATACATGCAGTGCATGATTATTAGTAATTTACTAAATAAAAATTTACCACTTATCGGAACGTCTAAGTAAATGAGACCTTTTCTGTACAGACTATGAACAACATTGTATTCAATAGTACCAGCAGTTTGTGAACCGAAATCTATCAAATCGTCAATCACACTGCGTTCTTTATCATTTACATATTTTATATCACTCTCTAAAACTAAACCAACTTCAACACGCCACCATTCATCAATCGATATTTTGGAGGGAAATTTAGGCAGGAAATGATAAGGATTTGGCTTTCGAAAGAGCTTTGATGAACTCTTTGTCTTCATCTCACTAAGTATCGTCAAATATTCATTTCGACCAATACCAATCACTCTTAATATGTCTGCTGCTGTAAAATTTGGTAGTGTATCATAGCTCTTATCCAATTTAAGTAAGTGTGCTAACACCTCGATGTAATAATTGAACGGAGTTATTCTGAGGCCTTTTGTCACAACATCGCTGAGATGATATGGAAATAAGTTATAAGTTCCAATACTTTTGTCGATGAGCAATTCGTAATATTTTTCTTCATTTCGAAATATTTTGTGAACTAAAATGAATGCGAGAAAGAAAAACATTATCAATGAGTCTTATCAGTTGATGTAATATTCGTATGCATACAGAACACAATAATGGGATGATAGCACTCACCTAAATTTCCTCGATATCGTAGTTGATTTTTTAATGAGTAATTAAAAACATATTTTTCATAGTCCTTTTGAGAGTTGTTAAGAATCTGAAATAAAAGAGAGAAATAATAAACAAAGAAATTTCGTTTTAAAATAGGACATATGTTGGAATTTATATATTATGGATTTTTACAACAACAAAAACCATTCACGTCATAATTATTTTTTTCAAGCTTTGATTTTCATTTTAAATCTATTTCATCGGACAAAAGTGATAATAGGCATTAACACCTTACACAATTATCTTTAGAAATAGTCGTGTGATGAGTCATATGGTGCTAAATCTTGCACATATAATCAAAATATTTTGATATTTTTATCGACTTACTTGTTTTAGATGAATTGGAATCAATTGCCATCCAATTTTATTACGAACACACAGATCGAGTTCTACAGAAAGTTTGCTGGTCATTTTTGATTACTTGAAAATCATATTTGCTCTTAAAATGGTTAAAAATTAAGAAAAGAAATTTTTATGAAAAAATTTTGTTTTTTTTTAATTTCGAAAATTCGAAAATCGAATGTTTACAAAAATTATTTCAATAACAAACGAAAAATGCTGAGGAGAATTTTTCAAAATTACTCAAGTATTAACAATATTTATAGAACAGTGAATAATCAATTTTCACGATTAACAACATATAGACGGATCCATGTATCAATCGGTATGTATCATTTTCATTATGATGAAAAACTCGAGATATGGCAAAATTTCAAAACATCGCAATTCTTTATTTTTTAGCGAAATTCTCAGGTGAATACGAAATGCAAGATCCAAAAAGTGAAGATGAAATGTGAGTAATAAACTGAATACTCAATTGGTTTGTTATATCAACTAATAATTGTTTTAACTTTTAGTGTCAATATTGTTTACATCGATAAAGATGGAAAAGAAATAAAAGTTCGAGGAAAAGTCGGTGATAATGCACTGTATTTAGCGCATCGATATGAAGTTGAAATGGAAGGAGCATGTGAAGCGTCTTTAGCATGCACGACATGTCATTGCTATGTCTTAGATGATTATTTTGATAAATTACCTGATCCAGAGGAAAAAGAGGAAGATTTACTCGATATGGCACCGTTCCTTAAAGAGAATTCACGCTTAGGTTGTCAAATTAAACTAACAAAAGAGCTTGAAGGTATGAAATTGCAGCTTCCGAAGGCTACTAGAAACTTCTATGTTGATGGTCACAAGCCAAAACCACATTAGGCTTCAATACATATTTAAATAAGACTTACACTTAAAGCTAAATTTATCAAACTGAAAATCCACCAAACTTACTGAATCAATAGATCTATAGATGACTACTTTAATTTTTTACACTACACTTTTAATTTTTCTACAATTCTCTTAAAAATCAAAAAACAGGTTTAGTTATATGCATTGATTTTAAATATGGTTCGGTAGTATGCAGATAAGAAGAAGAATTATGCGCATACTTCTATTTATTTGCATACTTCCAAACTCTAATTTGTTAACAAAAGCTGTAATTCTGAAAAAAAAATTGTTTGATGCTAAAATTTAGATAAGTTAGATATTTAGTAGGATGTTTAAAATTTTCAAATTATAGCTGAAAAAAATTAATAAAAAATCTTTCATAATGTTCAAATATGTTTCACTTTTATTTTAATTTTTGATGTAATTTCTAAGCATTTTTCACTTCCATTAGAGTTATATCTAAATAGGTAGTCATATTATCATACTAACAGTTTTTCATCATCTTCATTTGGAGAATTTTTATCTTGCATATTTATATAGGTATATATTTTGAAATGATTGTTTCATTTTCTTTTTTCATAATTTTTCATCATATTTTAATATGTGTAAAGACATTTTAAAAAAGAATTTTCTATTAAAAGTTTATTACCAATGATTTAATTATTTTGTCTATAAAGTTGCAAAATTGCTTTAACTTTTTCTCACATTTTTTATCTTGTCTGAAATTGAAAAAAAAGAATATTCCTACAATGTTTTTGGCATCATTTTCTCTTTAATTTTTATTGTTTAAAATGCGTTTACAATCATCATTATCATCTTACTAAATTTTTCTTTTTACAAAATGATAATTTCTTCTTCCTCTTTGCTTATTATATGAAGATGAATTAAATGAGCTGATGAAAAATAATGAAGGATATATTTATAAAGAGAGTAGAGAAACTTGCAGACAGATTTATTTTTTCTTTATGGCAATATTCTAGTCAATTATGCTTTTACGAATAATTTTTTTTGATTATCCAATCATTATTTCTCTTATAATAAACTTCATTTCTCATTATTTTATGTTACGTTATTTTTTTGAGCTCATAAAGTCGAGAACAACAACCTTTCTTTCATACGACAATTTTAAAAACCATACATGCAATATTTATCATCATGGCTTTTGAATGTATCGACTTTGAGCTCATTCATGTGGTATTTCTTATTGAAACTATAATTATGTTATATTATAAAATAAATAAAAGGAGTATTAATCATTATTATGTTTCATTATATAGTAATTTTTACTCCTCGATTTTTTTCACATGTCGTAAGAATTAAAGTTTACTAAATTTTAAAATGAATGACTATAAACTTCATTGATTTTTTTTCTTTCATTTCACCTTTCTTCTGCTCAAAAAATATATATTTTACGTCTTTTTTTATCATCATATAATTATCATAAATATTAAAATGCATTAACTGGTGAAAGTAAATTTACGTCTTTCTCTCGAAAAAAATCTTCCTTTTTCATTTGAATTTTGAAAATGAGAATGATTTTGACTATTTTTCATACTCGCATTCTCTTGTGATTGATATCTTTCAAAGTCTAATTTATGTCCGAATCAGGAAGAGAATTTTTGGAGTAGAAAAAGCAAAAAAAGTTTTCCTTTCTTTATTTATATATAATTTCATATAACATGTGTCTTACATTTATCATCATCATGTCTTTTGTCTTAAATAGTTAAAAAAGTTTTTTTCATCATGCATGTGTCATTCTCATCAGAGAGTGATGTTTGTATGGGAGAGAGTTTTTCCTCATTCCCTTTATCTCTCTCATTTCTGCTTTTATTTATGCACGGCAAAAATCTTTAATGAAAAAAGTTTGTTTTTTATGGCTGGAATTATTAAAAAGGCTGAGAATGTTTGGAATTATTAATAATGGCAATGTACGATGAAATGTTGTTGTATAAGTGGTTTGAGGAATCTGTATGAAATATTGAAGCTGCCGCATGAGAGAATCATCCAAAAATTTGTGACCGATACTTTTGAATCATTCTATTTTTCACACGAAACAGCTTAATTTTTTCATGTTTTATGTACAAGTAAAAATAACAACACATTTATTTATGGATTGATAAATTTTTCATTCATAAAAATATTTCCTCGATATGTAATATGTTTTCTACGAATGAAAGGAATGAAATAACATTTCTTCAGTCTTGAAAAATGGAATTTTTTTTGCTTTATATATTTTTTTTTGTTCGAAAGACGACAGAACACAAAAATTGTGTGTGTGGAATGTTTTGAAATAATCCTTTCTTCAGAGAATGCATTTGATTGAACATTTTATTTGTTCTTAGGAATGTTCTTCATTCAACCTTCTTTCATTAAAGATTCTTTAACCGCGCATTTGTGTAGTGATGTGATATTTACAAATGTGTATGTCTTGCATGAGTATTTTTTGTGTTTTATGGCAATTTTTTTCTTTTATAAATTTTTATGGCCCAATAAATAAGAAAATAATTTAAAAAAAGACTAAACTAGAGTAAAGTTCCAAAAAGAAGTAAATAATAATTTATAGATACGGATGCATTTTTTCCATTTTAACAAAAAAGAATTCTCATAAAAAAAATGAATCTTTTACTTTTCACTCTGCGGGTTTTTAAATTTTTTCAAACAATTATGAATAAATAATGCAACAATGTCTTATTAATCTTTTTTGGGTATGTGCATACACCGATATAACATGAAACGATGACGACGACGCGAAAAAAATCGATAAGACACTTTTGCATTTTATCGTATAATAAAAAAAAAGTTAGAGAAGGAAAAATATAGTAAAAAAAAGTTTTGAAGAATTTCTGTACAAATGAGAATAGAGTAGATGAGAAAAAAAATTACTTAAATTTTATAAGAAGAGGAGGAAAAAATGAAAAATGAATACTTAAAAATTCTTTCAATTTTTCATTTCTTCATAAAATTTCTATAATATAATATAAAATGCAAAAATAATTTTTTATATTCTCAAAAAAACATTTTTCATCGTCTTATCATCATTTTTTGGTATTTCTTAACCAATAGTTTAGAGCATAGCATAATAAAATACTTAATGTAGATGTCAAAAAATTGATTTTTCATCATATATTTATACTTCAGACTTAAGCAGCAGATTAATTGAAAAAATTAGAGGTATCGCGTTCTTCATCTTTTTCTTCTTTCTATCCTTTTCTAGGGGAAAAGTAGCAATGAAGGTAAAAAGAAAGCTTCTCTATTATAATTGAGCGTTATTTTGAGAATAAAAAAATTCTCTTTTTTCTTTTAATAGCTTACACAAAACGTTAAAAAAATATATAAAAACTAAATGAATTTCTAAGAAATTTCACTGCGTTGTCATCGTCATCATCCTCTTAGCGAGAGTCCTTTTTTATATCTTGTTTTGTACTTTGGCAACATCTCTTTCTTACTAGGCATTAGTCTTCTCTAATTTAAAATACTTTTAATGATAATCATGTGGTATGATGTTCAGGTGGACTTGAAATGGCAAGGGGATCGACTTCACAGCTCGGCGAAGACGGACTAATGAGTTGGTGTGTGGTTGAGTTCTCATGATGATATGGACCAGTTACAACACTGTGAAAGAATCTTTTTATAGAATATGACATGAATGCGTAAAACTTAATTTTCATATTTTGATCTTACCATGGATGCATTGGGAATAGAGTTGTCCAACTTGTCGTTGTCAAAGTTGTAGCCTTATTGTGCGGATGTGATTTGTTTTTCGATTCGCCCTTCGTTTTTGGTGAGCTATATGTGCTTGTTATAGTTTTATCTTCACCATGATGATGCTGTTGCTGTTGCTGTTGTTGTTGTTTGTCCTTGTTACGCGAGCGTGACTTTTTCGCGGGTTTAGGTGGCAAAGGAATTGGCGGCATATCTTCATCTTCATCCATAAATTCTTGTTTCATCTCATCATCTTCAAGTAATTCACGCAAATCGGGATCATTTTCAGGCAATGTCACACCCAATTTTTTCAGTCGCATCTTCTCAGCCCATTCCAATGTTCCATGCTTGGGTCGATTGAGATTTCGATGTTGATAGAAAATCAATGAAATTCTATTTGGATTCAAGCGATTTGGCTTTTTCAATGATGTTGTCGAATGCATTTCAAGTTTTGCACATTCAATGACAATACTTCCATGTGGTAAAGCCACAGCAACACCACCCATTTGTTTGTCTTGGAAACATTCAAGATTATCATTGATTTCTGTTACTTCACCAATCACTTCAGTCACTTTTGGTGGTGGTGGATTCATTGGAGTTGGTGGTCCTAAGGCCGTTTGAGGAAAATGTGGTGGAATAACAGGCGTTGCTGATGGTGCCATGGGAGAGTTTTGTGGATACAAGCCCCAATTCGATTGAGCAGTTGGCTGTCCATAACCCATATGATTGTATGAAGGATAATTAGTTGAATAGTTTCCATAACTATTGTAACCATAAGGATCGTAAGGTGAATATGCTGAATAGCCAATATAATTGTTTGGATGTTGAGGCACAGGCTGATGTGGTGTGTAATTTCCATAGCTCTGTGGATTATATTCCGGCGCTTTTGGCTTTACAAATGCTGTCTCTAGTTGATGATATTGTTGTCCTTTGCCATACTCATCCTTTATCAGACCATTTGTAAGATTATTGTTATTTGACTCGAAAAGCCCTTGGCTCTGTTGAATATTTGGACTGAAAGCTGAGTTGCTGTTTGTGCTACTATTACTACTCCCCGGTCGTGTTGTTGTATCTGGTGAAATTTCCTCTCCTCGCAACTTGTTATAATCTTGTTGCCATTGATAGTGATACTGACGATTATCGATGTATTGACCAGTCTGATAGTCATAGGAATATGGCGAATCTAAAACAGTACTTGATATTTGATTCGATTGAAGCTGTGCATCAGTGAAATTGTCAATCATTGATGCCATATCCAATAATGTACTTGTATTGTTACCATTTCCCGGCAGTTGCTGCTGTTGCTGCGTATTGTTTGCCTGCTGTTGTTGTTGTTGTTGATGTGCGGGTGTCGAGAAGGCGCTTTGGCCTTGATTGTTTTGCAACGCTATTGTTGATGGCGTTTGTGGATTTAATTGAGTTTGATTGGCAGGTGTTTGTGAGCGAGACGTGCTTGATTTTCTACTGCGCGATCGAGACTTTGAATCTTTCGTTGAGGGTGGCATAGTTGATGGCTGTTGCTGTGAAGAAAGCATTTGCTGTTGTTGTTGATGTTGGGGAGGAGGTGGCAATTGAGGCGCAACAGAAATCGGATTGTGTGGCGGTTGTTGTGAAATTTGAGAAGCTGATTGCTGTGTATCCGACATAACGCCTTCCGGATCTTTTTCATTGCCACGCTTTTTACCATGTCGTCTACACGGTTGCAATGGTGTTGACCTCACACGAACTTCTGTTGGAAATCTAAATAAAGAAAAAGGGAAAAAAAGAAGTGGATTAGTAATCGGAGATTTTCTATATAAACGTTTAAATGGCAAATAAATGGATCGAAAGTTTTACAGCTTGACTCACTTCTCAAGTACTTGGCAAGCACCGGTCTCGTGTTTCTTTCTTTGTCCTTCTTCACTGTCAAATTCATCAGTCGTATCCATCGTGTATAATGGAAGAACGTGAAGTTGTTCATCTTCAGGTGCCATACCATATGGCCTAGGTTTAAGCAGAGTTGCTTGCACAGTGCATCCGTCTTGCATGTTGTGCAAATCACGATGCGTATGTGCGCAGAAATCTAGACAACATGTTACACCCGAGAAGGGTTTGCCATTCTTTAATCCCAAACGACAATCTGGTGCTTCAACTTCATATTGCACTTGATTATCGTACGCTTTTGGTGCTATTGTCTTATATAATGGACTCAATATGGTTGCTAAAATATTCATACGTTCCTCGATTTCAGCTTCCTCGCTCTTTACCGATAATCGGAATTTTCGCACAGTCTTTGAACGTGCGTATTTACAGCCGTTATAATACATGGACCATGAACATCCAAATGAATAAGAAGCACCACATGTTTCAGGATCAAGTCCTATTTCATTGGAATAAGAAAAAGAAAAAAAATTTTATTAGTTTCTGTTCTTTTTCTTTTTTCACGAAAAACTGTTACCTTGACAAGCACAAGTTCGATTTTCGTTAGTTGCACAACGTCGTGTTGTTGGTAAACCAAATTTATTTAACTGTAATGGAAAGGATTTTTTTTTTGATTATTAAAAGTTGAATTTTTAATCACATCCTTTCTCATATCAAGTTTATATGTTGGTATCATGAATAAATTAATAGATACGTTACCTTATGAACCAAAAGCTTATACATGTTATCAGCTTCAATTAATGGCAGAGCTTCCCATACCACAATGGATATCACAACAAATGCAGCCTTACACCTATAATTTGTTTTTAAAAAAATAATTAGAAGAATAGATTTGATTTAATAATTAAGAAAATGTCAAAAATTATTATTAGTAATAAAAATAAAAGATAAAATAATTACCGATTAAAAGAAGATGTGTTTATGTGTTAATAACATATAAAGAAAGAAGCCTCAACCCATAAGCATAATAAATTTTTAATAAGCACGTGGAAAATATAAATTTTAATGTCGATGATGATAAAAATTATAAAACTTGTGTTTGTGTGTTGTTTTGTAAAATCATAGAGTTAATTTAAAGCGAGAAAGTTAGAGATAGTAGGAAATTAGGTTGGAGACAGCCGACCATCCATTGCTTACCGGTGGCCTTGTCTTCTTTTCACTATGAACAGTGCTTTTTCTTCAGGATCGACACGACGTATGACCCATTTGGCAATTGGACAACCTTGACTTGATTTGCCTTCTTTGCCAGTGTAGAGAACTTTTTCAATTCTCAATTGTTTTCCAGTCAATCCCGCACGCATTTCGATCTCTTTTCTTAATTCAGCAACTGTTGATGCACAACCTGTGAATAAATATTTATTTAAAACAATTTATGAAATCAATAAATTTAAAGATCTTACCCAAATGAGTATAATAAGATCCAGGCTCAGGTGGCTTTTTATCTGATGAGAAACAATCACAATCAGGCACCTCAGGTTTGTTGTTTCTTTCATTATACATGTCCCTTTGTGCATCACGCTTTTTATTGCGACTCAATGTTGACGATGACGAAGAAGACTTTGATGCTTTTGCATCTTTTGCCTCTGTTACGCTCGCATCTTCTTCTGTAACTTCCTCTTTTATGCTCTGTCGAGAGAAAAAGAAAATTTTTTTTTAAAACTTTTTTTCTTCTCTTTTCAATGATAAAGTTTCAACTCACTTGTTCTTTGGTCGATGTTGTTTTGCAAGAATTTTCATTGATAGGTACTTCATTGATAGGATT
>JACWBX010000871.1:9356-26397 GCA_014622435.1 Polypedilum pembai
AAATATTGATAATGATTTAAACTATTGAGATAATTAGTTAGAATTTTTTGCCTTTTATAAGATTTGATTTGATAACTTCTAAGTTACAAAATAATAATTTCATAAATATATATGGCCAAGATAGTGTCGTTAATATTTCCGTATTTGATTTCATAACTAAAAGGACTAAAATGTACTTAAAATCGGTTATGATGTAATTTCAAAATTTGTGTTATTAACAAGATTCGATTTTACAACCCTTTAATTGAAAATTCGTCTTATTTTTACTGAGTTAAGAGATAAATAAAATTTGACAAAATTCCTATTTTTATTATCCTTAATTCGGTAAAGCTATTAAAATGTTTCCGTATTTGATTTCACAACTAAAATGACAAAAATACATTGAAAATTCTGAAAAATTAAGAAGTATAAGAATATTTTAAAAATTTCTTGCTTAAACAAGATTAGAATTCATAACATCTGTATTAAAAACTTATTTTTTTTTGTACACTTATACTTTTGTACTTATTTAACTAATAATTTATAAGATAAATCTAACAAAAACGCATTCTAAGTTGTCTTCTAAACTAAAATGATAAATAAATTTCCAAACTCTGAATTTCTAAGTTTCTTGCTGCTCGAGAATATATTTCAAATCACCACTAAAACAACTTTTTTCACTTCTTTTTATTTTTGTTTTGTTAAAATACAACAAAAATCAATTTCTTATTTTTAATATTTGTGAGTATATGTGTTGTTGTCTTGTCCTCTTCACTAAAATAAAAATAAATTATAAAGGAATACAAGTCTAAGTTTCTTCTTCTTTGTCCTACCAAGAATATAAAAAAGTCCAAACTGAAAATGATATCATAGAACTGATCATAACTTATAGCACCATTTTTATCATGTCACTCTTTCTTTTACTCTGCCTTTTTTGCCTTCTGAATTTGTAGTTTCTTTTTGGTTTCCATTCTTTGCGACTTTCTCACACATAAGAGAGACAGAGAGAAAAAAGTAGCCTCTTGAGAGAAGCAGCAAAAAAGAATAAAGAAAGAAGTTGAATATAATCATAATTCTTTCTTTTAAATGAGAATAAAATGAGATGAAAAGAATAAAGGAAGAAAGAAAAAAGTCTCTGCTTTGTTAAATAGAAATGATGAAGAAATTATGTGTTATACATATTTTTTTCTTTACTTCATTTCAGAAATTATGAAGTCACTGCAAAAACTTTGATTTTATTTTCTTTCCTAATAAATATTAAACAAATTTTTAATCCAAAATATTGAGAAATTATAACTTTTTCTTTGTTTACATTTAAATTTAGTCATCTCAGTAAAAATTTAAAATTTTTAACGGAAAAATCATAATTTATTATTTCTTAATTCTCATAAATGAATCTTTTTCTCGTGTCCATATAACATGCTATTGAATTGAAAAAAGTTACAATTGCTTATCTATTTCTTAAGATTTAAAAGGATTCATTTCATGAGGATTTATCTCATACTATATTAGTTGAATTAAATGAAAAACTAATTTTTAATTAAATATTTTTGATCCATTGAAAATTCACATAGTAAAAACCTGCAATATCTCTTTAAAGAAAATTCAATCGATGGGAAAAAGGTTACTGAAAATTTCTTTTAGGAAAAAGTACGAACATCAAAGCCAAATGAGGAAAAATGAAATCATCGTTCATCATTAAGTGAGAAAAAGACATTTTAAGTATAAATGAGTTAATAATGAGATCATGTATTGAAATTCCTTGAAGAAATCCCAATTACTTGATGAAGTGATTGAGTCGAACTGATAATGAGAATCTTCTGAAGTACTTACACAAGCTCACACATACCCGACTGTCACATGTGTGAAATCTACAGTTTATAAATAAATTATCGATTTCTAACCGAAAAGGAAAGGCAAAAACAGAAGAAAAGAAGGGAAGAATCACATTGTTTCCAATGAACTGTTCATAATGGCAACATTGTCAATATCCCATGTGCCAAAAATTCTTGTATTACAATTTCATCTGTTTTCCAATTTTACAATAGACAATGTCTGTTGTGTGTGTATTTTTTTGCCCTTGAAATCATCTTTTTCTATTCTTCTTATTGTTATGCGTTTAAAGTATCATTATTGCTTGCGTTATTTTTTTTTCTTCCCTTCATTCTCACACATACACACGTTTAGCATCAAATTTTCTTTCCTTCTCGCTTAATCGCTCTTCTCGTCTTCATCATATGTTACAAGTTAATGATTAGTTTTTAATGCGATTTTCGATGGAAAGAGAAAGAGCAAAGAAGGATGAAATGCATAGCCGATGTGTATAAATTAAGATGTTTCCCTTGTACTTGCTGCTGTTGCTTTTTTTTTCGTCTTTTTTTTTCCTTTTAAGACTTATGCTGTTGTGCTAATTTCTTGATTTATACCCTCCATGGTGTATATGCCTGATACGCTCGTTATCTTTCAACAAAAATCTTCCTCACCAGCAACAACAACAATAACAATAAAGAAAATTCAACGTCAATTTTATTTTAAGTGGAATGCTTTTAACATTATATGGATTGAATAGAAGAGAGGTGATGAAGATATATCTTTATAGATAGATAACCAAGAAAAAGTGTATTGAAACATGTGGTTTATTAGTCGAACGAGAGAGAGAGAGAAAGAGGAAAAAATATTAATTGCATATCGGAAGTTGAAAGAATGTTGAAAGTTAATAAAAGAATTTCTTCCTTTAACAGCAGAAGCAACAACACAGGGAGATAGAGAGAAAGATCAATGCATGAAGATAAAAATAAAAAAGCAACAGCAGCAGATACAGCAGTCAATAAGTTGAAGTGTAATTAGATGTATGAAATATACAAGGTGCATATATCATGATGTAAAAATACAAGTCATTAATTATAGATATTGAAAGAATTTTTATTATATTGAGAAACTGCACAAACTATGAGAACTATGGATTTTTTCTATAAACAAGAATATTCATTTAGAGAAGTTAAGAGAATATTAATCGAATAGATTGAAGCTGAATTTTTTATCAATTAAAATTTAGATGAATTCTAGTTAATCGCAACTAAAATACAAAAGGGTTTTGGATTCTACTAAAATTCTTTTTTCATTCTTAGTAAATAAAATGTACGGTAATTTTTGACAATTAGTTTAAATTCAATAATTAAAATGAAAAATATTATTGATTCGTATGAAGTTGGCCGACTTTTTCGCAGTCCACATTTCAGCCGACGATTTGTCCAAAGAATTAGATTTTCACTTACTTTATTCCTGTCGAAAGTTCGGTAGTTTTGTCTCCCAAATTGTCAGTCAACAGCTAATATTAAATCGAAATTACTTTGAATTTTGAATGGATTACTAATGGCTAGGTTTCGACAAAAAGTATGTGTATACTTCTCCTTCTTATACGCATGTTGCCGAACCTTACCCACGGCCAATAAAAAAATTTATTTTACAATTTATATTTTGACAAAATATCTAATAAAAACTTACTTTAAATTATCATTGATTGAAATACAACTTGCAAATAAATATTTTAGAAAAAAACTTGAATAAAATTTTTTCTTATTTAAAATCGCTACACCTTGGTTTTTTATATTATTTTACAAAAATATTTCTGAATTTTTCACTATTGTGTCTATCCCCTTTTCCTACATATTAAAGATATGATGTGATGAGAAGATATTCAACATATTCATTACAGAGGCCAATTTCGTTTATATACTAAAATTAAAATTCTAAAAGCAATCGCAAATTATATGTAGCCTCTAATAATTCAATTTCAGATAAAATCCGTAGATGTTTATCATTTTATATTTTCCATTTTGTAATTTTACCTTTCACATATATTTCATAATTTAAGTGAATTTATTATGAAAAAAAAATTATAATCAGCTACATCTCTCAGCCTTTTTAAATCAAATCCTACGTTTGAATAAATTTTATCAAATCAGGCAATTGAACAAGGATGTTTTCCATATACATGTACTTATGAACGATATATGAAATTATAGACTGCCGCTGCTGCTATTGCTACCAAATTGGTAATCATATTCAAATCGTGTATCCTCTCAGTCATGTTCATACACACATAAATATTAAAATTGAAGAGAATTTGTATCATACATGCTTGCGAGTAACAGCAGTGAACGGCACCGGCAAGGTGGATTTAAACAATGCGATTATACGTCAGTTTATAATATACACACACGTAGCACTTAGGAGGTATGGAGTAAAGAAGTTATTAACCATTCCAATGGCAGCTACCACATATTCATTATTAATACGTGTTCTTCAAAAATCTTTCACTTCATCTTCAAGCTCTCACGATTTTCTTTCTCACTCTGTCTTGTTTTTGAAGGAGGAAAGATTGTTTTGAACTAAAACGAAGGGGGATAGAAACATGGGTAAAAATATTCAATAGACTTTTTTGATTAAAGAAGGCTATCTAATAAGGTTTTTGTGATTAAATTTTTGAAAATAATGCATTTTATAATTTTGAATTTAAAACTTCCAAATTTAATTCATATCGAAATTTTTAAATTTCAAGAATTCTTTTTAAGTTGTTAATTTGTGTGTTAAAAGTTTTATATAAGCGAAAAAAATATATTTTTCATACGAAGTTTGTTGAATTCGAGATTCTCAGTTAAGTTTTGAGAACTCTTATATTTCTTTGATAATTTTTTGCTTTTTTAATATTTTCGGTGAAAAGTTGAATGATTTAATTTAAATCCATATAAATTAAACTCAAATAACTAAAAATACTTTACAACGTTTATGCCGTGATATACTAAAATCATGCTAATTGAAAGCATAAAGTAATTTTTGTTAAATTTAAATTAAAATTTTCGATGTTCACCTTTCAACTTTAAATAAATAGAAATTAAATAGAATTTAAAGTAAAAAAATATTTTTTGAACCTTTTGTATACCCCCTTGATATGAAAACATTTTTATTTTGTGTCTCAAAGTTCTTATTTTTCTATCTATTTCGCTATCTTAAAGATCATAATTTGAATCCACTTCATAGTGTAGTTTAGTAAATAACCATAATAAATGAGCAACTTTTTATCTCATTTTCTTCTACTTCTTTTACAAGGAATCAATCTATTGTTTAAAAAAACTTTGAAACTTCATTCGATCCACTTTAACAATTTACATCTTTCATTATGCTTTACGCTCGCACATAATAACATTAAATGAATTGTGCATGTGAAAAGAAATGGATCTTATTCTCTGTGTTAGAGCAAGCAAGGTAAAAGAGAGAAAGAAAGAAAGAATAAAATTAAATTTATTACCCCTTCCGAAAGTAACAATAATAATAAAGATATATACAAGAGCGAATGAGTGAGTGAGTGAATGAAGAAAATGAGATGATGTATAAGGAATAATAACTCAATATAATGTGAAAATATGGATTAAAGTTCTCTCTGGCATGGGTATAAATTTTACGATTTGATTTTTGTTGATGTTATTATTATCTTAATAACATTCAGATTTTTTTCTTCTCCTTATTCCTTTTTCGCAGTGCATCATAATGAAACTGGCTCTTTCTCTTTTTCTGCTTTGATGCTATAAATATGTTGTTATTGAGGCAGTTATGAATATCCAACACTTCAATATCACACATTTTTTATAACTTAAATTTATTTTATTCTAATCTATCTATATGTAGAGAGAGAAAAGGCAAAAAAGATTGATTTCAAGTTAATAAATATCGTGCTGTTGCTATTCGATATGATTCTAAAAGTCTTGAATATGGATGGATATAAAAAGAAGAATCGATGCGATGCGATATATCACTTTCACATGAACAATATGCATAAATTGCCTTCTCTTTTTTTTCTTTTTATCCTACTCGCGCGAGAAAGAAAGAAAAGCAAGATAGATTTACTTACAGTCGAGTTAGATTGATACTTTATTATCGGCAAGGTGAGGAAGCAATGATGTGGAAAATATGTTTTTGTTTTCGTGTTTTTTTTTGCGACACTTGCGGTTTTGTTTATATATTTCATAAAAGAATGAGTTTTGGCTAATTTCTTTGTTTATGAATTATGAATTTCAAAAAACCGTTATTTTTCAAATCTTGCTAAATATTTGAATAAAAATTTTACATTCCCTTGGAAAAGATTTAAATTGAGGCATATATATAACATTACAAGCCACATTATTAAATGAAATCAAGCATCTTCAATGGAAAAAAGTATTACAATGCGCCATGATCGATGTATCATCATAAAGATTCATTCGTAACAATGGTGAGAGAAGCAATTGCCGTTATCATTGTGTTACAGTCATAACATTCATATTGTTTAACCTTAGAACTCATCTCTCAGTAGTTAATGGTTGACTAGATTTGGAATTTCTTTTATATATTTATTCTCTTGCGGGTCTCGCTTATAATTATCTATCTTAGCGTCCAAGCGATGCCAACTAACCAGTTTAACATTTAATTCTCTTTGCCTATTGACAGTTGATAAATAATCAGTCATAAATTATATTTTATTAGATTTTTTCAACACTCCACTGATGACTGTTGTGTGGCTGCTTAATTTTTTCTCCTTCTTCATCACGCTCGCTCGCTCTTTAACATTTTCTAGTTAATTTCTTCATCAGCATCACTTTTTTTTCGGTGCCGTATATTAATAATGAGCTCTGTGTATATATAAATTTCATATGTCGACTTATCTCGTTCGCAATATCATTTCGAGTGTTGAAAAATTGTAATTTCATGTGTGGCTCACTTTAATCGCTTATCGCTACTATATAATCAGAAAAAGGAATTTTCGTTTATTTGCAGAGTTGTTTTTATTATAAAAATTTATTATTTCTTTAATTTTAAGTTCAAAGCAGATTAATTTTTATATTGAAGATCAAAATCAAGTTTAAAAAATTTATCCTTTTTAAAACTGTTAAAGTTTTCGAAAATAAATTAAATCTATCAAAAGACAATTACTTTTAAGAAGTTCAAAATAAATATATTTCGAAAGATTTACTTTGATAACTAATCTTGTCTAATTTTTAAAAATTAACTTATTTTAAAAATTTTGAACTTGATCTTGAAAAGTCTTTTTAAAATTCTTAATGCTTTAAACAATAAGTAAGGCAAACAACTCTGTAATGAATGTAAAAACATTAAGGAATGTTAAATGAAATCAACTCTCTCACTAGCAAATTTTTTTTTAAACGGTTACAGTTACTCTTTCTTATTCATACATGTATGAGAAAGGAGAAAATGATAATCACAAGGAAATCGAAACTGCCTTCTTATTTGATGAATGAGCGAAACGCTTAAATATGATTAAGTATGAATATTATTTTGATGATGATGATTTTGCTCCGATTGCTTAAACTGTTTTTAAAAGAAACTTTAAAAGTATCAAATTTTCAAACTCATTTAAAATTCCACAAATGTATTTCCACCTCAGTACACATCTTGAAAGAATTTAATTCAGTTAAATTTTCGCTTTATGTGAATGCACATCACATGAAAGAATGAACGACGCATCATCATTTTTTTTTCTTCTGTTATCTTTTCCATACCAACTTTTTTTTTTGCCATTACTGCTTCTCATTGTGAAACTCGTTGTGCTGCACTCTGCTTTTGATTGATATTATATTTCATTCTTTTTTTATGCATTTCAATGTAAATTTTTTATTTTATTATTTCGATTCAAACAAAAAATTCTCTTTTTGCTGTCATCAAGAAATTGAAATAAACAGAGAGAGCTCTTTTATTGTAAACCTGTTTGCTTGTGTCTTCTTCAGATGCAACTAAGAGTAAGAAAGAAAAAAATAATTGAGTGAGATGAAATAAAATATTTTAACCCATAAAACAGCAAGTCATATAATTTCGATCAGTTCAAATGACATTCTTCTGATGCTGCTCAAAACTCTCCTCATTATGTGATTCACGCTTATTAATGATGCAATCAAAAAAAAAAAATTGAAAGAAATTTTTATGATTCGAAAATTTTATGTCTTCACATCAACACGCAAAGTAATTTGATTGCTTTTGATGAAAAAATGTCAATTTTTTTCCTAAGATCACTTACCTTGATTTTTTGTGATGATAATTTTTAAATTAATTGAAGAATATCATCAAAAATCCTGATTTTTTAAAAATACAGAGTTGTAAAATAAATTGATTAAAACTTTATGACTTGATGAAGTAAAAATATACGTTCAGAGTTTGGAATTTTAAGTTAAATAGATATTTTTTTAATTTAAATCACTACTTAATAGTTCAGTAGATAAAGTTTAAAATTTTTATACGAAACATTATGAAATCGAAACTTGTTAAGATTTAAAATTTTCAAACTTTACTTTTAGTATATTTCAAATAATTTCAATCATTTTAGTTGTAAAATCAATTAAGAGATTATTTTATGTTTAGTCGAATTTTATTTTAGCGATAATCTCACCAAACAAAATATCTTTTATAAATGAAAAATTATGGCATCGAATCTTAACGAACAAAACTTTTAAAATTATGCTTTAAGTGCATTTTAGAATTTTTAGTCATTTTAGTTACCAGATCAAATGCGAGAATACTTTTAAACACATGTGTGTTCATAGTCGACTATATAATAAAATTTAAAATTTTCCAAACTCTGAAATGTTACTCTATTAAATATTCATAGAAAAAGGGTCGAACTTTTATTGATTTGTGGTGGAAATTATCAAATTAAATTTTTATCGACATTAAATTTTAATTTTCTACTGATTTATGCGTTGAAATTTGAAAATAAAAAAAAAAAATAAAACTTTTTTGTTTTTATACGCACATTAAAATTTGAAATTTAAAATAAGAGAAATCACTTTTTCAAGACAGAGAGGAAAAAAGTTGATTTTTTTGCTGAGCTACCTGTTTCACCCGAAAAATAAAACAGACAGAGACAGATCTCGTTTGATGTAGTCAACTTTTGTGTCTGATTTGTATCATTGCATTTTCGATTATTGTTTCTTCATACACTTGAGCGATTGAGTGGTATTTTTTTTAAATCAATTCATTGTTGCATCAATCATTATTTTTTTTTTCTTTCTTTCTCTTTGTTCTTTTACCTCATCGAATATTAATTTGTTTTTTCTCTCTCTCTCTCTCTCACGCTCTTTTTATGTCTGCTACTGCACTTGTATGTTCAGTTTAATGGTGTAAAAATATAATTTTAATTTTTTTTTGATTTTGTGTGGGTGGTTGGTATCGCATGTTATGTCACAATTTCAGGAGTGAAGTTTCATTTTGAAATGATATTAATCATTTAATTGGAAATAAGTAGCTTGAGCACTTCGTCGCATGACGATGATTTTTATCTTATGTGGGACTCGTTTAAATCTTTTTGCCTTACTTGATGACATTGCTGTTATTGTGTAGGTGTAAAAGTTCATTGAATTAAATTGAATTCTTTTGAAGCTTAATTTCTCCATCATTTAATTTAACATTTTATTTCATTAGCTACTGCTACTGATGATCAAAAGAGAATCTTTCATGGTAATAAGTTTAGACATTAATTGAAAGATCTTTTTTTTCTTCTTTCTTAAATTAACTTTTTGACCATTTTCAGCAGAGAAGTATGAAATAATGAGACTTTTGTAAAAATAAAAATAATTATTTGCGTGTTTGTGGGTTCAAACTTATTCATTATTAATTATGGGAATTTATTTGGTATTTATACATAAATATAAAAGAATGCTTGCTTCAGCTGAAGTCTGATTTCATAAAAATTCTCCTTGAAATTTTTCTCCTAGAAAATTCTACTATCAAAAATCCAGAGCCCGAAATCGACTAAAAAATTATATGCTAAGTCGACTAAATCTAGTCGACTTACGTACAAATTTTTAGTCGACCTCGGGCTCTACAAAAATCTTCGCTAAATTTAAAATTTCAATATGGAAAAGTAAGAATTTAAAAAAAAAATCGAGTTTCCGTCGAATAAAAGAATAATTGAGATATTTGTCAAGATTTGAATTAGAATCTTAAATTTTCTAACTATTTTATCAACTCTTTTCTTCAAAATTTTTAACTTTAACTTCAATTTGTTCTCAAACTTTACTTACTTGCTTCAAAAACTTTTTCTATGTAACCCTTTTCTATAATATTTCTAGCAATCATTTCACAACACATCATAACAAAAAACTCCTCTTAATCAAACTTGGCACAAACTATTGCAAAAAAAAAACTCCTTCATATCAAAATATTTCTTGTACTTGTATTTTCTATGTATACAAAAAATTCTCATTCTCAAATCTTCCCTCAACTATTATTATTCTTTTATGAACTACGAAAAGAAATCTTGTTGAAGTCATAATACAATATAAGAGAAGAGATACGATGAGTTAATGAAGTTGTTTTAACTTTTTTTTTTCTTTTCCATTTTTCAAACTCGACCTTTTGTTTTCATCTCTCTCAAAGTTAAAAAATTGTATTTTTTTTGTTATTAGATTTGGTTTCTTCTTCATATCCAATCCTTCGATATATATACATGTGAAGAAGTTACAGAAAATTGGATGTTGTGAGCAATAAGATGATGAAGAAAAAGAAGAAAGAAATTAAATATATTCGTTTCCAATACAATAAAGATGTTCAGTTTTTATGTGTGTTATCCCTCTGATAGGTTTTTTTTGTTTTTCTCTAAATATATATTATTATTTTTTATTTACCGGTTGTCTACAGATAGGTGTATATGCCCCTTTACAAAAATCGAACCTTTTTCTACCTGCAAGTATAAGAGACTTCTTCTTTGATAGAGAGATTAACAAAAACACTTTCTTAGCCATATTTCTTGTATGTTTATGTGTTTTTATTTTATTTTATTTTTTTCTCTATCGCTCTCGCCTCATACATTATACACCGGATAAAATATTATCGCTTTGGTAGTTTTTCACTCACTCGATTTATTGTGCGTGCAACCTCTAGATTATGTGTATATTGAAAACTTCTTTAACGTCTTTAATCAAACCTTTTGTTTTCAAACCCTTCTTTCTCGCTCTCTCTTCACTTCTATTATTTTTATATATATTGATCATCAGCAATTCATTTTGACCAGAAAAAATTCTATTTTATTTCTATTTTTATTGACCAAAAATGCTTCTATTGAAAAATTATGTGCATAATAAATTTACTTCTTTATACATTTACACACGTGAAAGACTCTATAATGAATAAAGTCAATAAATAGTCAAACAAGGGATGGTCACGTAGTACAAGAGGTGCTGATATTTCTTTCATTTATCAAATTTTTCAAAGGTGAACAACTCAATCAAAAATTTTAACAAATTAAAATTTTTTTTTGATAATTTGATACAAAATTTCTGAGTCTTAATAGTTGCTCTGTTTTTGTTTTCAAGAATTGATTCTTTTAAAAATTCTAAAATTTAGAATTCAAATTTAAATCATAATTTTAGGAAAAACAAAATGATTGTAGAAAAATTAATAAATTACTAAGTTTTGAATTTAATAGAGTTTCTTCGTTGGTGCCAACGAAAATTTTTCAAAAAATTCTTTTATAAAAATTGTTGATTGCGCTTTGAACAATACTTAACGCACTCTATAATTTTCATAACGGAAGTTTTCGGAAGACGTTAAGACTTAATCAAAGTGTCACCTACAATTTTCAAAGCAGAATTTTTCGGAAGTTTTTTAAAAGGCACCGATAGCCGAATCTTAGCATTTTTCAGAATTTTAAATTTTTATTTATTATGGTGTTTCTCCCTTGATATTTCAAATGATTGTAACGAAACACGAAATATCCTCGACGATGATCATGATGATAACTTTATAATGGTGTTATATCTCTTTTGCTCTCTCATGGCAAGTGTACCTGTATAAATATTGGATATTTATTTAGAGCAACATTTCATGTGCGTATCGGAAAGGGATGTTGGTAATTAAGATATGGAAAAAACATGTACCGCGACCCAAAAAGAAATTATTTTTTATTTTTTGTTTTGAATGAAATTTGTCTCGCATAAAGCATGTTTACAAGTCCTCGCCTTTTTTCTAAAGAAGAAGTGTTATCGAAAATTTATTCATTCACATTAATTTTAACTTCTTTCTTTTTCCTTTTTATTTAAAAATATTTCAACGTTTGACCCTCAGAATAAAAATTTCGATATCAATGTCATTTGATTTCATGCTAAATTAGTTCCCTGTCACAAATTTCTGGCCACATCAATAGAACCAACATCGGATATTAATAAAATTAGGATGAATTCAATGTGAAGGTTGCAATAAAACTAAAATTAACTTACCCACATATCTCTTCATTTAAGGAAATACAATAAAGTCATCCACGTGCATCTAATCCGAATGTAATTTATTTCTGCATATTCTCATACTCATAATAGTAGTAGTCTAGAAAAATAAATTTTTATTATTAGATTATGTCGAAAAATAATATTATGCAACGCATGCACATTTACTTTCTATGATATTATTTAGGAGCGAAAGAAATTTTTAATAAAAATTCTTCTATTTGTTGATATAGGTAGGTAAGTAATGCTTATTGACTTATAGGGGGATCAAAACAAAAATTGAAAACAGACATAAATGTGAACCACTTATAGCGATTTATAAGATTGAAAAGTTTGATTTTTAACACTCATAAAGTTTTCATAAACTTCTTATGTGCTAAAATTTACTTTAGTTGTTACAAATTATTTCTAACAACGAACTTTATTTCAGTTATTAAATTCACCCTGTTTTAGCTATTTGTTACCCCCTGATTATTAATCTATGGATAGATTCGATACATGTTTTGTATACAATTTCAAAACATGACTAGAATATCAAATGAGAGAAGATTAGAAGAAAGAGGGAGAGAATTTGCTGCTCCTTAGTAACAATAAAATTAAGTTAATATTTGAATTCTTGCCAATTATTTTCTAGTTGTTTCTTTCCATTACCACAAGCACGTGATGCTTCTAATTATTATCTTACGCCATTCTCAGCACATCATATCGTTAGACACTCGCCAGAGCGCCATTTTAGAGACGTCAAACACAATCTGTTACTATTTTATTTTTATCTTTTTCAGCGACAAAACAGTGCCAGTGAAGAGATAAATAATCCTTCGTTGTCGCATTTCTTTTATAAAATAGATAAAGAAAAAAAAATTTGTAACATATCCTGCAAACGATACTTTTTTGTCAGCTTGAAGACAACAGAGTAGAAAAAGAATACGACATAAAGAAGACACATTTGTGAAATTGTGAAAAAAACCGTTGACCGTCTGTTATTTCAGATGTCTGTCATATATTTTTTTTTCTACTGAAAAATAACGAGAATAAGATGAATGTTGAGCGGTCAACTTGACTTGATTTTTGTACCTGAATATTCCTGCCGACACTTGTCGATTTATAACGACGAATTGGGGATGATTGAGATGAGAGAGATCGATTCCATGTAATTACTGAGGTTCTCTTTCTTCAATTGATTGATCTCTATGGCAAAAAAGATCCTCTTAAAAGCTTACAAAAGAAATAAAAAAATTATTTTTTCTCGTCATTATTACATTTTAAGTTGCAGAGTTGTTCAGTGAAAATAATAAATTAATAACGTTTCTTCAAAAATATTTGTTTAAAATTGAAAATCATATCAAGATCAAAATTTAGAGATCAAGATCAAGTTCAAAATTTAAAATTCTAAAAAGTCGTTAAAATTAAATTTAAAAAATTTCTACAGAAAAGCAAGACGTTTATTGAAATCAAAAATTTCTCAAGCCTCGACCAAAGTTATTGTCCGAACAACTCTGTTACACTCTTCTTTTTCATAAAAAAGGAGAAAGAATTTTTTTGCCAACAACAACATAAGGATGATTGATGTATCGCAACATTTTCCCTCAATAAAGTCATATCGATTTCTTACCTGCTTAATGCGATCATCATCATCATTTTACTCATCCTCATTTGATGTCATTAAACAAGGAAATTTACTCTACTGAAAATTTATTCAATTTAAAGATCAAAAAACGAAAAAAAATTGGAAAATTTAATTTTTCGGGACAAATTTTCAATTAAGTTGATATGATGATGAGAGAGAGTGAGCTCATATATGTATGAGTATACATTTCCTTCCAACCGGTTGTTTCATGTCGAAATAAATTATGTAAAAATGTTAATTAAAAGCAATGGCAAATGATAAGAGAGAAAGAAGCACTATAGTAAAAGCGGAAGGGGGAGAGAAAGCGAGAAAGATAATATAGACAGATATAAATTCACGCTCACATACATATATACAAAATTTCACGTAAATAAGAGGGAAATCCACAACGAGTTTATTTATGTCGCATCAACCCCTTTAACGTTAAATTATCGACCTTAATTTTTCCTCGCGAGCTCGCTTCTTACTCGATATCTCGCTCATCACCCTTACACTTGTATAAGCACGCTACACGAACACATAAATTGTGCAGAAATGTAAAATGACACTTCAACTCAACTGATGTTGTTATTCCATCGAGATTTTATTATTTGAAATTAAAATGACATAAAGTGACAAAAAGAGAGAGAAAAAAGTTTTTTTTAAACATTCGCAATAAATGTAGATGGCAATATTATTGCAGAGCGGGAATGTCGTGGCCATAAATTACTTTAGTAGAATTTAGGCATAGGAAAAGTGTAATAAAGACACAGGAGGGGATGACAATATGGAAATACACGCGCGCTATTATCATTCTTACCCGCTCTTTCAAAAATCAGCTATAAAACTCATTTTCATCAATTCTTAATATTATTACATTATTATACACTATGTCATACGATTTATTGCAGTTACGCATTCAATGCATGACACTGCAAGTGGAAAAACTTTTTTTAATAATGTAAGCAACTTTTCACTTCATGTTTTTAATAAAAAACTGTTAAGGGGTGATGTGCTGCTGAATTTAAACTTCTGGGCAGAATTTATTGGATTATTAGGGCTGTTTTATTGACATTTTAGCCAATTTACAAACTTAATTCAAAAAGATAATGTCAAAAGGGGCTGGAAATTGAGGTTTTTTGAAAACCTTTTAAAAACTTGAATCCAAAAATTATGTTTTATCTTTTGACACCTAAAACAAAGAAATGTTTGAAATTTAAAAAAAAATTTTATTAAAAATGTCAAATGTAGCTGGAGTCAAATAGCTGGAGACTTGCAATTTTTTGCTTTTGATTTGTGCTATCGAGGTATTGGCGGCAAATATAGTTAGAAAGCTGTCACTGTTTCAGTTAGATTTTTAATTTTTGATATTTTTTTTTATGAAGGTCACACTCCTTGAAAAATATCTTGATTTTTCCTTTTTTAATAAAATTTTTAAATCAAGTTTTAGAAAAAAATTATTATTCGTCAATGACATATTAAAATCGCATTTTTCCGTTACAAGTCAATTTGAAATTTTCTTCTTTATAAATGTTGAACCAAAACATCCATTCCCTTCAACTCTTAATAGTAAAAATTTAAAAACAAGAAAAAATTATTGCAATGATGATATTTGAAGCTTAACAGAGGCAGCCAAGTGAGAGAGTAGAGTAGAGAAAATAATAACAAGTGAGAAGAGGGGTTGAAGCAGTATAATGAAAATAATGACAATAATAAACTTCCTCGCTTGTAATTCTCAACTTTTTTTTATTTAAATTGAGAAAGAGATAAAAAAAAGTTTTGTGACATTAAAATGCCATACATATCACTGACACAATGCAAATGTTGCGGGAGTTTCAGTTATTCTTTTATCGTTTGTTGCAGCAGTAAAATCCTGTATGTATTGTCTTTGTCAAAAGTGAGCATAAAAGAGATGCAAATTAATTAGTCGCTGTGTATGCACAATGATATGACACCAAACCACGTCCTGTATATACACACAGAAAGAGAAAAATGCGACAGTCAAAATCTCATTCTTTAATCCATACCACATTTCCATAATTATCTGCATTCCATTTTTCACAATTTCGTGATGCGGCAAAACATCTATAAAAAATTGACTAAGAGGCACAAACACACTCTAAACACTCTCAAAAATAGCAGAAGCAAAAAGAAGAAGAAATTTGTCGCATGGATGAAATGATAGCGAAAGAGAATTAAAATCAAATTTTTTTTCAGTGTTGAGAGTGTGGAAAATTAACACAAAGTGAATAAGAGTAAGAAAAGAAAAGAAAAGAAGATACATGACATGGAAAGGCATTAAAATAAAATCTCTATCATCAATTAACATAATCCTATAGACACTCTATAACTTGCTTTCGGCACACTAAGTATAGTAAAAAGAAGAAAAATCAAGAGAGACTTATGGAAATTTCACGATTTAACAACACATTCCGTAGTGGATAAACTAAGGGGGCTGATAATTAAGAAGAAAAAGTTATTGAAAAGTTTAATAAATTATGAAACAAATAAATTTTAGAGCCCGAAATTGTTTGCGATTAACTAAAGTTGCAACTAAATTTTATTCGATTAAATATTTCAACGAAAAATCAACTAAAATTAAGTCAAATAGTGTTTTATTTTTAGTCTACTAAATTTTGGTTGAAAATATTAAGGAATTAAATTTTACTTGCATTTTTAGTTAATCGCAAACAATTTCGAACTCTGATAAATTTCAAGCTTCAAGCTTCTCAAACTCAAAATTTTTGATACTTTGAATGAAAATTTTTTCTTCACAGTTTTAGTTCCCTTTAACTGCTACTATAATGTTTAGATTAAATTCAAAAACATTTTTATTTTTGATGTGAACGAGAAAATGTGGTATAGAGATTAATTTTAAAGTCACAATAAAGTGTTAATAACGCCACACAGCTGATGCCTTACTTGCACATTTTTTATGCCCATGTCTTTCATCTTGCTGCTTGAGCACTTGACTTACTCACTCTCAATCTCATTTGTGGTGTGCGCACATTAAGAAGAATGAGATTTATTCGCGCGTCGGTTGTAAGAGAGAGAGCATTATAATGAGATGAAAGGGAATTGTGTGTTTATAAAAAATGATCCGACAGCAAAATGCCAACTTAGTGAGGATGTAAATGATGATTTTACAACATTTTTTTCTTCTCACTGACTCGAGCTGTTGATTCATTTTCTG
>JACWBX010000874.1:1690-26563 GCA_014622435.1 Polypedilum pembai
AATATGGAAATTTTATTTTGCAATTTCTCGAATAATGCAATAAGTGACAGCTTTTTAACTAGCCGTCGCCGCAATAACTCAATAGCACAAATCAAATACAAAAAACTGTAAGTCTTTAGCTATTGTAGTTTTCGAGATCTCGCGCCTCACCCGGGCCGCAGCCAGCCAGCCGAACAGCCAAAGTGAATGTATAAGCTGAATTTTTTTCCAAAAATGCGCTAAAAACTCTACTTTTCGAATTTTCTCTTATATAACTTGATTTGGCTCACATAATCTGGACAAAAGATTCAAAACTAATAAACTGGTCCAAATAATGAATATATTATTTAGGACAAGTTTCAGAACCCCAAAGCCTTTTTTTAGCAGAAAATTGATTTTTGACAAGCGTCACTTCGAGAAGATAGATACTGGGCCAAAAAAGGCAAAAGAGCAAAACTTTTGCCCCGTTTTAATACAAAAAAAGGATATAAAATTTTTCGTAAAATTTCTTTTTGTAAAAGCTGTTACCCCCTCGAACATAACTTAATCATATAACTCCATAAATTTTCTTTTATTTTCTTGATAATAATGTTGACTTTAAATTTGGCGCAATAATATAATAAATGTTTCAGTACTATGTTCGTATAGAAAAGTAAAAAGTGATAATGCGATGAATTAAATAAATTAAGAATGTCAAATGTTAAATATAGCATTAAATGCTAGGGTGATTGACTTAATGCTAAAAATTCTGCTTAGACTTAAAGCGATTTAATCTGCTTCAGTATTATATATTTATATTTCAAGTTCAATCCTCATAAACAATCTGTTTTATCACGAAGAAATTTCTTACTGACTTAAATATATATTTCAATGAATTATCATTTATTTGCGGGTCATTTCTTTATCGCATTTAATCACACAGCTCACTATCACTTCCAAAAATAATTTACGTTTTATTTATGTAATTTTTGCACACGCGAAATAGGTTAAATAATGCAAAATATTGATGCAATTTGTTATTAACTGATATGATGCACATCATTAAAATAAACACAACAATTATTTTATTAGTTTTTATTATAAGAAAAGGGAGAAAAATTTCCATTAATATACGAAACATTTTTATATTTGGCGCCATCATTAAATTGATTTATCAGCTATTAATCTTGTAATTCAAAATTTCAATTTGCTTGATTTATTCAATTTTTTTCCCAAAAGCTTCATTGCATGAGTACGAGAAAATGAAAATTTTTTTATTTTGTAATGTTATATATACTAGTTTAAAAATGCGCCTTTAGTTTTATTTATAAATTCACATGATCAATCGATTAAACTCCAAAACTCATGTGAAACTTCACTCTATATATTTACAAAAGGACTCGTGTCCGAGATATTGATAAGTGTGAAAGGTTATTGGTTATCAATAGATGTTTCGTATTATTAATTTAGTCAAAGTCTTGTTTTGAACAACTCTTTCTTCTTTTCTTTGTCGCCTTTTGAGTACGTCACTTGTTGTTAAGCAATGTTATCAAAAAATATTGTATTAAGGATGTTTTTAATATTTTTGTTCATAGAGCATACTTAATAAGTGATACTACTATGATTGCGTTTTTATAATTAATGAAATTAGGTGAAATGAATGGAGTACGTAGTATAATATTCACATTTATTACTTTCTTCAAATAGAAAAAATATAATTATAAAAAGAGTGTCGAATAATTGCGAAACGTCAGGTGATTTCAGATAGTTTCAATCTCGTGTCAAAAAACTATCTGCCATAAGGAAAATAAAAATGTTTCTCGTGCAAAATGAGAATTACATTTGCATTTTTCTATCTGATTTGATAGTACGACAATGACATTATAATAAAATTCTCTCAAGATATTAATAAATAGGAGGAAATAATTGCATTTACAATTAACGTGCAATTTTTAATTTGACTTTTGTGTTTCTTTCGAAAATAATTTTTTTTCGACAGCTGTTCTATAAGAGACTTTCATGTGCGACTTTTATCAAATTATGGCGACATGAGTTTTTTTATTGGTCTTTGTGGTAAAATTAATTTTTTACCCTTTATGTAAGCAAACAAAAGATAACATCAGTGTGCAAAAGTGAAGAAGTAGCGTGTGGAAAATGAAATATGCTTTGCTCATGAACAATTTCCCCTGAAAAAAAGTGAAAACTAAGAAGAAAATGCGTGAATGCCATTGAAAAAGAAATTCAGGGTGTGAGAAAGGAGATAAAATCAAGCTTTAAATATACGACACGTGTCGCTATTTTTACCCTTCTTATTACCTCCTCTCACTTGTATAGAGGACTCAAGCTACTATCGAGTTTATTTTTTGGCAAGAGCAGCTGATGATTTGTATATATTGAATTTTCCGGGGGCTTGTGTTGTTTGTGATGATGATGCAAAACTTTTTCTTGTTCTTTTTTTCTGTGATTTCCATGCACATACAAAGATTTGTGAAATAATCAAGCAAGGAAAAAGTTCAAGCGAGGCGTTTTATTGGTTGATTAAAAATAATTATTGTATTTAAAAAGAAAGAGATAATAGATACTGAACAGTAAACAAAGAGTGATGTCATAATATTTTTATACTCGCCCGAGACATGACATTGCGATAAGAAATTATCAGTAATAAAAAATACGAAAAAAGTAATATAGGCTGTTTGCAATGCAAACGTAAACTCAAACCGTTATCTCTTATGAATGCATTTATCTCTTACTTGATGACTATAATGAATTATTTTTATTTTATCTTATCTCATGGTAATTGTATGATTCTTATTAGAAATTTATACTTCAAACGAATACTAACAATTGATTTCATAAAATTTTGTACTTAATTGCATTTTTTTAATTTAATGAGATGATATTATGAACTATGTATGAATTGTTAAATTATATGCTGTAGTTTTATTTTATTATTTTTATAAGAAAAATACCTACATCATATTTGTAGACGAACAATTTCAAAAATAACATACACACTCTATAAGTTCATATAAAAGGATTCTTTTCTATGTCTGCATTCATACGATTTGATCATATGATCACTTCGTGATTTCTTTTCTCTCATTCTCCCTTTTTTCTATTCTGTTTTGTATCGAATTTCGTTGCAATGGAATGTCTTTTATCAAATATACTTCCTCTTGAATTCTGTTCATTTTCAAGAGAAACGCAACGCCATACGAACTAAAAATATTTTTTCGATCTCTTCACTTTTCATTCATGTAAATACAACTTCGAGAGAGAAATTTTTATTCAATAAAATATTGAATCTCAGAGAGTTGTCGTAGACAAATAAATTGTGTCATTATGAAAACCTTATCGCTTTATTTAAAAAAAAAAATGCATTTGAACCGAAACTCAACTCTTACTAACTGGATTTTTTGTTTCAGACATACACAGAGACTGTGTTTCTACATAACAATAATTCAATTACTTTTATATATAGTTTAATAATTACTTATGCGGGTATATTGTACTATTAATAGCATCCAGTAATTGTATTATAAACGCACATGAAATTTTATAGAACTTTTTCTGATTCAGAAATTTTACTTACCGCATAAAAATAAATAAAGTAAAAATCTTTATATGATGTTTATTAACGTTGACGTGACTTTTTTTGCTGATTTCTTCTCTTTTCACAGTTTCCAGATTGTTATGGGTCTTTTTTATAATTGCACACAAAACAAAATTTTACACAATTTACACATCGATTATTAGAAAATCTTACTTAATCTAAATAAATAATGACTACAAATCTTTAAAATATTCGTTTTCCATTAATTTTTGCCAAGTTTTCTCACTGAAAATGCAATAAAACTGATGTTAAATGTCTCAAAGCAAAGCAATAAACGTCAACTCGACAAATCTTAAAAATGGAATGAACGAAAGTGAACCACAAAAAAATTAAAGAAGAAGAAAATAGTGATAAAAAATGGAGGGGAGAAAATTTCTCCATGAAGAATTGAGAGAGAGAAATGCAGTTATTCTCTTTAAAATAATTTATAATCAAAATATAATCTAATGAATGTATTCATTTTCCTATTTAACTCATTTCACTCGTAAACCTGTTCACAAAGTAACGCTCCTTTACAAAAACGTTTGTTTATTAAATAATATAAAACTGTCAAAAGAAAGCAGAAAAATTGAAGTTAATTTTTTTTGAATATGTATGTATACACTCAAATATTGAAATTTGAGCACCAAAACACTAAAAAATTAATAGCTAAACACTAATTGTTGAAACTTTCACCTTTAAAACACTGAAACCATTAATGTTAAACACTTGATTGATCACTATGACATTTTTCTAAGTGTTATGTGTTCAAAAACTAAAATCTATAATACTGAACATAGAAAAAGCAAATTAAATAGCGATAAGTTAAAAAGAGTTGCAATGAGTAGTGTAACTACAATTTAACGATCTATATTGATTGTAAATATTTTAAATTTACCCCTCCATGTTATGAGTAAAGTAAATAATTGAAGAGAGAGGGGAAAAATATATGAATCACTACTGTTTGTTCGGGTTCTCCCGTTATGCTTTGAAGAAGTTTCGTCATTGTGATAAGCGAAAAACTGATAACAAAATTATTTCTGTGTAAGAATTCTTTCCCTTCACTGATAATTTTTTATTTGCTTCAAAAATGAAAAAGGAAGAAAAAGTATATAAACATATGCTGAACACTTGAGCATTCATGCACTATAATAGAAGCAGTAGAAAACCACTCATTTATGTAAATTAATTTTAAATCATACATATTCAATGGTAAATGCTTAAATTTTATTTTTGTAAAGACTATCTGAAAATTTTAAAAAATCACTTGTGAAAAGTTTTGTATGCATCAATAGATTCATACCTAACGATAATAAAATTTTCTCTGCACCTAAATGAATATATCTATAAAAAATTTATTCAAATTATGAGAAAAACATTGCTTTGGCAAATATCACTGCTCTTTTCCCCATTTAGTCCCTCTTTTTAAAACTCATTATCATATTAAAATAACAATGACCACTCATATAACTGGTTGTTGCTATTCACGTGCTGTTCACATGGTTTAACTTCGATCATTTTATGATGTATGACCTGATCATTTTAGGTAAATAAGTTGAGAGAGAAAGACATGCATTTCAATTTGTCCACCAAATATTTATTCTTCAACAGCAGAAAAAGAGTAAATGATCAACATACTTGTTAAGAAATTTTAATAAATTTTATTTGATTTAAAGAATTACTTAACTAATATGAAAACAAAAGAAACGCTGTAAAATCAATCATTAATGCAATTGTGCGAGGAATTTTGGAGACCATAAACAATTTTATTTTATTTTAAATTTTCACCTTATTAACAAATATTTGACATCAGTTTTTAAAAGTGTTAGGTTCATAAAACTAAGAAAAATTTTCAAGTGTACAAAACAAATCTATGTTCCATTTTTCATTCCGTTTTAATCGTTGCGCAATTTCATATTCACATTTGTATCATTTTCATATTAAATTTTCATATTATGTGGAAAAAGTGCGTATGACCTTGATATTTTCGAAACGCATTCTTTTTTGTTTTTCAGCTTTATAATAATATTGTGTGAAGAAGATGGAAAAATATGTGAATTCATTGATTCTTTTTTTATCAAGATTGATTTAAGAAAAGGATTAAATTTTAATGACCTTTTGATTAAAATTGTTTGTAAGCAGTACTATCCTACATCATAGAAAAAGCTAATCAATTTGGACATTTTGGATAATAGGAAGATTATAGCGCATTTTTTGTCATGACAGGTTAGTATGTTTGGTGATGAATTCTAAACATTTTTGATGACAAGAGTATCATAAAATTTGCTGGTGGGCACTAACTACATACTATCTAATGTATGTTTATACATATTATGGTATTCTGTAATTTTTGGACTTATACAAGGCCGAATCACCATGCACTGTTATTGACCTTTCTTTATATCTAAAATGCATGCTTTTGGGCATTATGTGTCCAAATTTACTAACAACATATTTTCTTGGTGTTTATTTAATTTTGTAGCCTTTTCAAGGGAAAAATCTCTGTTGATGTCTCATATACGCGTCGAGATCTTTTTAAAAAAAATAAAGCCCAATATCATATTTCTACGACTTTCCTTTTTCTAATTATGACTAGTCAGCCAGCCATCACTGATGTATAAGCGTATTTTTAGAAAAGTGTGCTAAAAACTATATTTGAGCTTTTATTTTGTTAAAACATGTTTGATTACTTTTTATGGAGCTTTTTAAAATAGTTAAATAAAAAATTACATTTGAATCAAATATTTTCTTTTTTATCAATTAAAGCTAATATAGTGAAAGATGTGTGTACGTGACATATATACGTATTCTTTTTATTCACATAAGTATGTAAATATTTTTGTTTATTAACCTGACATGAGTTCATTTTGCGGATTTCATCATTAAAATGTTACTCTCATAAAGCATCAATGATTCTACTAAAAAAATGAAAAACAATTCAAAGTCCACTTTCATTGAAGTTTACATTTCTTCATTGGTATATTTTAATTTTTTCCTTAACCACTGCAATAATAATGATGGTATTCATTTACTTTTTTAAAATATTATAGAAGTTTTGTATTTTTAAGAATTATATAATGGAGACAAAATACACACCTCTTAAAACGATTACGAAGTATACATTTTGTTTTATGTTTTGCTATTTTGTACTCAAAAAAAAAATGACTACTGATACATCAACATTTATTTATGAAAGAAAATGAAAGCTTTATTATAAAATATTTTCAAAACGATTTATGTGTTAATTTAACCTTAAGTTTATCTAACAGAACATTCCATGAAAATCCAAATTTCTCATCTTGTATTTGAACTTTTGACATGCTGCTCATGTATTTAAAAAGATCTCTGAATGGTGTATATTTGTTTAAACAATTTACGTCCCCAATCATTATCAACTTGTGCTTAGCTCTTGTTATTGCGACAGTTAATCGTCTTCGATCTTCTAGAATTTCAATTTCTGACGACATTTTTGAATTGTCTGTTGCAGTTTCAGATAATGTACAGGAATAAATAATAATTTTTTTATCACGACCTTGATATTGATCTACTGTGTTAACTTCCACTGAATGATATGATTCGAAAATGTTTTTGAGGACTTCTACTTGATCACGATATGGAGCAATAATTCCAATTGATTCACCTTTAACACCGCACTCTAACATGAGATCAACAATATATACGACTATAGCAATTTCGCAGTAGTTGACATACAATCTTGATTTTTCATTTCGTGAATCTTGGTTACAATTTTGATTTTTTAGCGAATCATTGAAATTCCTTGCCCTTTCATAAACATTACCTGTATTGATAAGAGCACATGCTTGATCTAAATGCGGAGTTAAAACTTTTGCTAACCATTTATCATTAATTAATTTTTCTTTCAATTTATTCATATCTGGAATTTCTATGACAGCTTTCTCAATGTTGTCATCAGCACATTTCAATGCGCCCTTATAAGTGAGATTGTTTGCTAATTGTGTTATTGTTTTATTCATACGATACTGAAGACCAAGAATGAAAGTTGCATCTTTAGAATCTAATCTTTCAAAAAGACTTTCATTAGCACCTAGCAGTTTTGCGTCATTGCTTTTTACGAGTGGCGCCAATTGTTCAGGATCTCCTACGAGAATAAATTTATCAGCAGAAAAGAGTGGACGAATTACAGTTGGTTGAAAAATTTGTGTTGCTTCATCGACCAAGCAGAAATCAAAACGTCTTTTTGACAATATTGCATGAGTGGCTCCTAAACAGGTCGTAGCGACAATTTGATATGAATTATACAATTTTTCCAAATCTTCAACAGATTTACAATGTTCAACTAGTTTTGCTTCACAAGATTCACGTAATGATTGATGTATTCTTGAAACAGAACCCAAGCGTAAAAATTTAATTCCGCGCTCCTTTAGACGTAACAAGATGTTATCAACCGCTGAATTGGTATGACTCGTAATTAATATTGTCCTTTTCATAACTTTAAGCAAATGAATTAGATTAACTAGTGTCTGAGATTTCCCGGTACCAGGAAATCCTTTTATAAGCATATAATTTTCACAAGTGAGTGCTTTTAATACCGCCATTCTTTGAACTGAATTCATTTTCATTAATGTTTTGTCTAAATTCTGCTGAATTGATTTTGGCAGTACGTTCGAAAAAACAGCCGGCTCTTTATCAATAATAATGCTTCTGAGACGATTGATTTTGCGTTTATCATCATTATCGAGTAAGATACTAATATTTGTGAAATTGAACACGGATTGTGACTGTGATTCGTATTTATCTAAATGAAACTTTTCAGATGCATACTGATGACTTAAATCTTTAGGGAGACTAAGAATGATATATTTTGAATCAATATTTACAACTCGACCAGCTGTTATTGAACATCTTTTATCGGTGCTCACGATAAGATAATCTCCGATATTGAAGTTTGTTAAGATGAAATCAATTGAATTTTCTTTAGTTCCAAGAGTATGAATAAATTCATCATGCTGTGGCACAACAAGTTCTTTAATAATAAGATTAGCTAAAGTGTCTTTGCTTTTTAGAGCTCTTTCTTCAGCCGTTTTTGTCCAAAGATATTTTAATTTAGCACTTTTTTGAATTTCATTATACTCTAAAGTAATTAAGTTACACCAGTGTAAGAAATAATTAAGATGGTCATCAGTCAGATGATTTGTGTGACTCTCTTGAATTTTAGTTAAAGGATGGATTGGTTTTAGTACATAATTTGACTGTTTCTTTAAAAATGCACAACATAATGTATTGTATGGGCAATTTGAACAAGCGGAATGATGATTGATTGGTTCTGGTAAATTAATTGATTTATCGCGTGTAATCATATCTGAACTCATATAACTTACAAGTCTATTGCGCATAGAAATTAGGCCATTTTGCTCAATTCGCTTTGGTTGAATTTCTCTAATGATTCCTTCACGAATATAAAGTAATAATCCTGAATCAATTTGTTTACCCATATCTTGCATCATCATTTGATAGATCAACAATTGACCTTTGTGTTCCAATGAAAAAGATGCTTTACCGGTTTTAATTTCCACTGGCATCAATTTATGAGACGAATTAAAGAAATCATTTGATGGATAAACAAGAACAGTTGCATCAATTTTCCCTTTAAGTCCTAGATGGGGACTCCAAATATTTTCTTCTATATCAATTACTTCAGCTATACGTCCCTTAAAAGAATTATCATCAGATTTAATTTTTTCAGCTGTAAGATTTTGATTGATTCCTTCTACATATTGCTGCATAAAATCATGAATCTTTTCAATAAATGGATCAATTTGTGTTTGTAAGTCTTTTAATTTAATTTCACAAGAATAAAGAAGTTGGAGAATATCAGGATTACTTAATATTTTGCTAGCTATTTCTTTTATATCATTTAATGAGGTTGTATTATTTTTTAATGCTGATTGAAGAATCTCGTGAACAATTGAACCTATGTGCATCTGTAAAACAAATTAATGTTGTAAAAAATATCCCGATAAAAGTTATTATAAAACCTTACAATTATTGAGTCTTTTCCATCATCTATTCCACGAAATTTTTCAGATAATATTGACTTGCGAGCACAAAAAAGAGATCCTACAACTGTAGTTCCTGAAACTAAATGATCAGGTGAAGTAACAATAATTCCATTTTCGTTTGATACTAGATACATTTTTCTATCTTCATTCCAAATTCCTTTGACTGATACAATATCTCCTTGAGAGACTTCAGTATCAAACCAAATTCCTTTTAAACAGCATTTTCCAGTTAATTTGGTTTTTTTCTCTTGCAAATAAAGAATCTTTTCGAATGTTTTATTATTGAACTCAACTGCTTGCACGCTGCATCTTTTGTAATTTGATAAATCAAGCTTTTGGATTGTTTCATTTGCTTTCTGTATAGAAGACTGAGAATTACACAATTGTGGAAATAAAAATTTTCTTATGTACATACCTCAAGCAATTCTTGTAAAAATGAATCTTCATCATTATAAAACCATGAATCGTCAATATCACTGTCTTGAACGACTTTATTTAACAAATTTCCATTATTTTCATTTACTTTATTTTTCTTCGGCGATAATGAAATTTTAATTTTCTTGACTTTTGAATTTGAAGCACTTTTTGGACTTTCTACTAATGCTATTGCTCTTTTATCCATATTGTTTAATAAAATAGAATTATAAATTACATTAAAAATTAATAAAAAGGAATTTATAAATATTATTCACACATTATACATTTAAAACAAAACGCGCGAAACGAAACAGTGTTTTCTCGAATACAATGACTTAAATGTTGTCGGTTTTTACTTTGTCAAAAAAATATTTAAATCGTGATTTTATAAAGTCATTTTGCGAAACTTTTCAAAATTTTATTGAATTTGCATAAAAATACAAGTGATACTAAGTGAATATTAAAATAATTTACGATGACCAACACTGAGAAGCCACAGCCTATGGAGGTTGACCAAAAGAAACCCGAAGAAAAGCCAGAAGAGAAACAAGAACTGGTAAGTTTACTTTTTTGTCGAGTCATTATCGGAAGATTCTTTTATTTTTGACTTAAATACTCAATATTTCTTCATAAATATATCATGAATTAACATATATTGAAACATAAAATATTCAAACAAATCTTTTTGTGACTTTTACGTAATTTAAATACAACTTTTCAAACTAACCCTAACAATGAACTTTATTGTTTTCTTTAAAGTCTGATGAAGATGAGCAATTGCAAGCGGAATTGAATAAATTGGTCGAGATTTTACAACAAGAAAAACAAGAAAAATATCTAGATGCACTCAAAGAATTAGCTGAAAAGATCAGAGCATCAACAACTTCAATGACTTCAGTACCGAAACCACTGAAATTTATGCGTCCTCATTATGATGTCATGAAAGAAGTGCATAATAATATGACAAAAAATATCAAAGACAAGGCTATATTGAAGTTGTGCGCAGAAATTATTTCAGTTCTAGCAATGACTATGGGTACTGGAAAAGATTGTCTTGTCTATCGTCTTCTTTGTGATGAATCAGGAACGGCTAGTCCGATTGGTGAATGGGGTCATGAATATGTCAGACATCTCTCTGGAGAAATTGCCAGTAATTGGCATGAAGCTTCACCTCAATTTCGTGAGAGATTAGAAGTATTGATTGAACAAATAATACCTTACAATATGGCTCACAATGCTGAGGCAGAAGCTTGTGATTTACTTATGGAAGTTGAAAAACTTAACTTGCTCGAGAAGTATGTAGACGAGAGTGCATATCCAAGAGTTTGTCTGTACTTGCAAAGTTGCGTTCCTTATGTTCCTGATCCCGAAAACATCAGCTTATTGAAATGTGCATTAAGCTTGTCGAAAAAATTCAATCAACACACACAAGCTATGCGCTTGGCTCTCATGTTGAATAATCTTGAAGATATCAAAGAAATTTTCTTTAGTTGTCCTGATCTGTAAGTAAAACGTATAATATTAATGAATATTATTGTATTCTATAATATATTTTAGTGCAACACAAAAACAACTTGCTTTTATGTTGGGTCGGCAGCAAGTTCTTTTGGAACTTCCGGAGGGAACACCTAATGCAGAAGACATAATGGAAATCATGTCTAATTCGCTTCTCAACAATCATTTTTTGAATTTAGCTCGTGAATTGGATATTATGGAGCCAAAAACACCAGAAGATGTCTATAAATCTCATTTAGATAATGCAAGAGCTCATTTTGGATCATCAAACATTGACTCAGCTCGTCAGAACTTAGCAGCAAGTTTTGTTAATGGCTTTGTTAATGCCGGATTTGGTCAAGATAAGTTGTTGATGGAAGATGGTAACAAGTGGTTGTATAAGAATAAAGAACATGGCATGTTTAGTGCTACTGCTTCTCTTGGATTGATTTTGTTATGGGATGTCGATGGTGGCTTAACTCCAATTGATAAGTATCTGTATTCATCAGAAGATCACATCAAAGCTGGTGCATTACTCGCTTGTGGCATTGTAAACTGTGGCGTTAGAAATGAAGTAGATCCAGCATTGGCTTTATTATCCGATTATGTTTTACATACAAATACCACTATGCGAATTGGCTCTATTCTTGGTCTCGGTCTTGCTTATGCCGGGTCGAATCGTACAGACGTCATTGAACTTATTTCATCAACATTCAGTTCTGATAAACGAGGCGGTTTGACAAATGAAGTATTGGGTATTGCTGCTTTATCACTTGGTTTGATTGCTGTTGGTAGCTGCAATTCTGATGTGACTGAAAGATTGACTCAAATTATTCAAGAGCGTACTGAAAGTGATTTTCGTGACACATTTACAAAGTTTTTGTTTCTCGGTCTGGGTCTCGTTTACCTTGGTCGTCAAGAGGCATCTGAAGCTTGTATTGCTGCTTTGGCAGTTATCGATGAGCCTCATAAATCAACAGTTACTACAATGGTTGAAATTTGTGCATATGCTGGTACTGGAAATGTTTTGAAAATTCAGCATTTGCTTCACATCTGCAGCGAACATTATGAACCATATACTCCTGAGACTAATGATAAAAGCAAAAAAGAACAAAATGAACAGCAACAAAAGGAAGAACGTGAAAAGGATTTATCTCAATGTCAAGCTGTTGCTGTTTTGGGTATTGCATTGATTGCTTTAGGAGAAGATATTGGTGCAGAAATGGCTTTCAGATCATTTGGAAATTTGGTAATTTCTTTTTTTAATGTTATTACTTTTGATTCTATAAATTACAATCTTTTTTAGCTTCGTTATTGTGAGCCGACAATCAGACGCGCTGTACCATTAGCATTAGGATTGATTTCTGTTTCTAATCCAAAATTAAATATTCTCGATACCTTGAGCAAATTTTCACACGATAGCGATTCTGAAGTGGCTCATAATGCAATTTTTGCGATGGGATTAGTTGGTGCAGGTACAAATAATGCACGTTTGGCATCAATGCTACGTCAACTTGCTCAGTATCATGCAAAGGATCCAAATAATCTCTTCATGGTACGCATTGCACAAGGCTTAACTCACTTAGGAAAGGGTACTTTGACTCTCAGTCCATACCATAGCGACAGACAATTGATGAGTCCTGTAGCATTAGCTGGATTAATGGCAACTCTTGTTGCATTTTTAGATGTTAAAAATAGTGAGTATATTATTCACATTGATTTAAATTGACTATGATTAATTTTTATTATTTTTAGTTATCTTGTCAAGATCACATTATCTCTTGTATACATTAGCTACTGCAATGCAACCACGTATGTTGGTAACATTTGATGAAAACTTGAATCCATTGACTGTTCCAGTGCGTGTCGGTGTTGCTGTTGATGTTGTTGGTCAAGCTGGAAAGCCAAAAACAATTACTGGATTTCAGACTCATACGACACCTGTTTTATTGGCAATGGGCGAAAGAGCTGAATTAGCGACTGAAGAATACACTTCAGTAACACCTGTCATGGAAGGTTTCGTAATTCTTCAAAAGAATCCTAATTATAAACCATAATAAGTTTATTCATTTTATACTACTACTACTGATTAATTTGTCACAAATATTTGAATAATTAAATGAATAATAAAGATTGATATCCATTATTCTGAATAAAACTTTTTATTTAATCAATTGGTGTGAAGTATAATATTCTAATTCCAAATCATATAAATCTGCTGCAAGTTCATCTCTTAAATTCATTATTTTTGCATCACGATCCTGTTGAGTATTTCGATAGATAGCAGAACTGTTTGAAATTGCATCGTTGACTGAATGAAAATCGTTTAAAACTAAAAATTGTTTTATATCAGACACAAGCTTTAATAAACTTTCACCCGCTCTCACGATGTTAGCTGCTCTAACTTGCATTTCATATGCATCTTGCTCACATTGTGTTAATTTTGCTAATTGACCATTTTCATTTTCTCCTTTAGCCATTTTTATAATTTCTGAAAATTTTAAAATGTGTTTCTTCATTAGTACTTTAAAAATTTTCAATTTTAAGATTTACCTTCAAAGTTTTCGAGCATACTTTTTACATCCTCTTTTAGCCTGGTATTATAACTTTTGAGTAATGTTGTTTGAGTCATGTTTATATTATTTGTGTTTTAGAAAATAATGAAGAAGTTTTAGCAAACTTAAATTTTCTTTGTTTATTCGTTAAATAAGTATTTGAATTCGTTAAGTCTTCGTCAAATTTTCTTCTTATTATTTTTTAAAAATAATTTTAGTTATGGAATATTTATTATCAAAAAATGTAGAATATGTCTGCGAGTGTGGACTTTTGAAGCCGCTAACTAATCTTTACTTTTGCCGACATTGCTTGAACTTGAGATGCTTCTTTTGTTGTCATCATGAGGTAAGATAATTGAAAATTTAAAAATGTGACTCATCACTATGAAATTTTGATCAATGTTTCCAATAAGGTGGATTCGCATTTTTGTCGAAATTGTCTTGAAAACATACCTTCAGGTGAAGCTAAATTAAGGAAAAACAAATGCAATACTTGCTTTGATTGTCCTTCGTGCACTTTGTCGGCACTTTCTGCACGAGCAACAACAATTCAAGTTCCAATGACTTCTACAAAAGAAAAAGAAGGCGGTGAGGGATCATCTGAAGCGGAAGCAAATAGCGGTAAAATGGTTTCAAAGAAGATGTACTATTTAGCATGCTTGGCGTGTCGTTTTTCATCACGTGATGTAGGAATTCCTGACCAGACATCTCAAAATTTTTGCTCTGTAGAACAAGAATATATGCATGCAATACGAATCAATACTATTTTGAATCATTATTATTCAGTTGTACTTCATGATAAATTGCTTAAACAAGAAGAAAAACGACGTCGATCAACAAAACAGTCAAAATTTCCAAACATGACTGTAAGATACATACATGCATGCATCCTTAAGTTCAAAAAGTTCAATAGTATTTTAAACTTTTTAGGATCGTACTGGATTGAATGTTTCTGCAATTAGACGTCAAATGGGCTTTGATAAAAATGCAGCTAAACCCAAGAGTAAACCGACTGCAATAACTCCATCGATTGCTGAAGACGTTGATGATCTGCCAGAAGAAATCTTTACGCAATCCATTAATTTGAAAAATAGTAAGTTGATTGCACTAAGATAAGAAGTTTCAAATAACTTTCTTTTCTTTTTTAGTTACAACTATTCAGCAGCGTTTCACGCAACCAGCTAATCAACCAGAAAGTGTTAAGCATCTCTATCCTCAACATAAGAATCTCTCGATCAAACGATCAATCCGCTGCCGTCATTGTGAGCACAATGTTATCAAGCCTGAATATAATCCAACATCAATTAAATACCGTATTCAACAATTCGCAAGTAGCCACGTTCCAGAAGTTCGAATAATCAAATGTGATCAATTAGTGCCAAACAAGAGCGCAATAATTACGTTGAAAATTACAAATCCGACTATGAATGACATGACAATCACAATTATGGACCTTCCAACTGAAGAAGAAGAAATAATGATGATTGAGGAAATGCGAAAAAATTTTGAGGTAAGCACTAGTAAAACAATCAAAAAGTAATTGGATTTTATTCAGTGCAATGAGTTATAAGAAGATATTACTCAAGAATGTATACTGATTACAGAAAAACTTGAGTGTTTCAAATAAATCATCTTTGATGCGTCCGTCATTGATTGAAGATCCGAGAATTGTGTCGTGTAAGACCAATGCAAAACTTGATTTACCCGACAGCTCATTCGTAATCAATCAACGTGATGATTCTGCGGAATTTGATGATGACGTTCAATCAGATAAGAAAGATCCAAAGTAAGATATGACATGAGTTTATTGAATTCACTTTTAATTTATGTACATGTCGTTCTTCTTCTTCATTTTAGATTCATTATGTGGCGAAAAGCGAATAAGATTGCTATCCAGTTGAGTATTACACCCAATGGTGACTTAAAAGTCAATGACGATGTCAAAATTGGTTTCTCAATGAACTTTACATATAGCTCAGTTCCTTCTTCTACACCCGAGAAGAAAGAAACTCAACGTCATGCCTTATGTGCTCGTATTTATATTAATGCTGGAAAAATTGTTCAGTAAATGTGCTTCTATCAATAATTATCGACATACCTATCTAATATTTTATAAATAAATTTGCGCTAATAAATTAACCAATAAGAAAATAAAAGAGTGTATTAATTTTAAAACATTTATTTTTCCGTTAAGTCATTTTATTTTCATACATCATCATTGATTGTTTTAAGTTTTCACTTTTATAATCTCTAATTTATCTTTCAAGATATCCTTCTATTATCTTAATATTATTCAGTAATCGTCATTATTTCGATAAATTCAAATGAGTTTTAGAAAAAAAACTCTCTTATTAACTAATTAGTTAGTTGTAAAAAATAGTATTATGGCCATATTCTTTTTACAAAAAAAAACGCAAGTGTGTGGATTCAAGTTTTGAGAATCATACAATTAAATTATATAAAACCAAAGAGTCAACTTAGGAGGACTACACATGTCATTCATAGTAAATGTATGTATTTGAAAGAGCAACTCATATATGTATCATGTCATGAGATTTTGATTAAAAACATTAATAATTACATACAATCGAAAAATATAGATTATTGTCTTTTATACTTAAGTAAACTGTATTCAAGTAGAAGTGTCAAAATGATTTCATTTCACATATTCTTTTTTATTCAATTCGACATAATGAGCATGGTTTTTTTTTGATTATTTTTATTTGAATCAAACTGAGAGCGGACGAGCAAGAAAAAGTTGAAAATTTAAAAAAATATATGTGAAAGACACCATAAAAACTATGATAATTTTTTTTAAATACTATTGATTTGTATGTAAAGGACTTCATATTTTGATTCAATAGAAAAAAAGTTAAGGAACATTTTTCCGATTATTCGAACATTACTTATGTTTTCATTCATTAGGAACTTCTCTCTCTTCATTTTATTAATTGTATTATGTTTTATATGAATTAAAAACTATTGTTACGATCCCTTATTGGGAAAGATGGATAACATAAACTGTCGTTAAAAGACACAAGAAAACTAAAACAATTAATGGCATTCAATTAACGATGGTTCAACAAAAAAAATTATTATTTAGTAATGAAACTACAACACAGTCATGTTTATATCGTCAATAAGATTCATATAAAAGTATAAATCACTCTTTGATTAGTTTAAATAATTTTTCTTCCTTAATTCCTTGTATGCTTCACATAAGAACGTTCATATCGTTTTTATTACTACGAATCATGTTTTGCATGGGTGTCAATTTATTAAAAATAATTGAAAAAGTAAAAATAGTAAAATCAAAAGATGAAATTCTTGTGTTTTATATTAAGTAGATTGTAAAGTACTTCTTGATGATGTATTCTATTATAAGAAGTTTAATTATTTGTATGATTCTACAGACTTAGGATGAAATTCAATTTCAATATTTACAGAATATTTATTTTTACATACTTAATTCGAAGGTTTTATGCAATTTATTGCATTAATTACGTATATTGGTTTGTTTTTTTATTTAAATTGATTAAGGTTTCAATAAGACTTAAGTAGCGTGTGTATGTGTAGTTCAATTAGCACAAGAAAAGAGTTTCAAAGATTTAAAAGTTTGCGAAAATTTTTTTTTTATCATTAATATTATTCATTAAATTTAAATTTTATCACCCTTACAGAAGACTTTTTTAAGATGCTTATTCTTGACAGAAAAAATGTTTTAATGTAAGGATTATAATTTTTCTTTTTTCTTTTTCATTAAATATATTCACAAAAAAGTGATCTATAAAATTTTTCTTTTTTCATTTAGCTTTTGCTTATTAAATTTTTTACCCTGTATTAATTTCAATTCATTACGTCATTCGATAAAGATGGCATTAAGTGTGTGTGTGTAACAATAGAGAAAAAAATCATCATGTATCTTTTTCATCTTTGAATATATTGCTTCGATGGCCACTAAATGTAACTAGAAACCCAAGAAACAAACTTAAAATATATCAATAATGTCATAGTTATGTAGAATTGTCAATTACTAATTTAAGTAGTAGGTATGATTTTTTTTTTCATCGATATATATGAAACACTATTTCTCTCTAAAAATCTTTAAAGTACACATGTCATAGTAGTTCTTAATATATTGATCATTTTTCTTTCGTCATGTTTAGTTTCTTTATAAAATTATCATCTTTTTAATCAATAATTTAAGTACTACCAAGTTTGAGAAATTAAAAACACCATATTTGTTCACGTTCACTCACTCATTTGTTTTCATCTTTTGTATCATATTGCCTTATGTAATTATATTTGCTACTATTCACTTATCAAAAGTTTATTCGATCAAACATTGAATGGTATGTGCTACCAGGTGCTTGTGTGTAGCCTGTGTTTGTATAATAGGGATAGTTTGACATATGTAGAGCGGCTGCTGCAGCTGATGGATGATGGTGTGGAGGCGCAGGGTAGCCAGGATAACCTTGCTGCTGATAAGAATGATAGAGAGGCGTGACAGGAACGGGCATGTGTGGTTCAATAAAAGACGAAGTTAAATGACTCGTTCCCATAAGATTTTGATGATAACTATTCATAGCTGCTGCAGCTGCCGAAGGATAATTCGAAGATGTCAAACTGCTCACAGAGAATGGATTTGCTGAATAGGGCGACTGAGTTGCAGTAGCATGTGACGTGTAAGGATAGTGTGGATGAGGAGCGCCTATTGACGGTGGAAGAAGTGATGAAGAACCAAGTGCTGTCGAAACTGGAGTCAAATTTGAAGAGGCTGAAGTGCCTGATGAGGAGGAATAACCAGAAAGCATGTTAGAATAGTCGTTAAGTTGATGTTGAACTGTCAGAACCAAAAAGTAAAATCATAAGAACTAACTCATAATGAAAATAATTTTTTTTTCATACCATTCTGTGCTCCAGAGAGTGCACTCAGACTTGTGTCTTGTTCATTAATATTTGGTATTTGATCGACTAAGGACTCAAGGCCCGAAAGACTTTTTGTGGCGACATCTTTGAATATGTCACTCTGTGTAGTTGTCTGTGCTGAGCCATTAATATGTTGCTGTTGTGGTTGTCCGATTGATTTGTTATTATTTACAGGATTATTTTGAGGAGTCATTACAGGAGATTGCTTCTGCGTATGATGATGTGGTGATTGCATGTAGCTCTGCTGAGGAGGTTGTTGCTGCGACTGTGATTGTTGTCTTGAATATGGCGAGTATACAGGGCTATTACCGACATTATTCATCATTTGCGACATTGTTTGTTGCTGCTGTTGATGATGTGGATATAGTGACTGAGACAATGGCGATTGCGAATGTGGTTCAGATTGCTGCTGTGAGTATGGATCGAGGTCGCTGGTATTTTGTGGTGGTTCAAAATCAGATGGTGCTAGACTAGGTGAGGGCACAGCATTTACAGGTGAAGTGATTTGATCCCCACTTATTTCAGGCGTACTTGTGTTATACATTTGCTGAGCGCTTGCTTGTCTCTGATATGTCTGATGTGGAGAAACTTCTGACTGCGACACATGCGTATGCTCTCCAATTGAATTCGATGAAGGGAAACAGTGAGCTGCAGGAGATTGTGTCTGAAGACTCGCCTGCTGTTGATTAATAGCACCATTTTGATAACTAATGCCCGAGGGAGAATCAATGGGTGGCAAGAAAGAAGATGAAGGTGTCGACGATGATCCTGTGTTACTATTGCTTCCAATATTATTCGATAGACTAGACATTTGTGGATTTTGTAAGATGGGTGATGATGAATGATGATGATGAAGAGACATTGAACTCAACTCATTGCCACTGTTTAAGGGTGAAGGTTGTTGCTTTTCTTTATTGCTCTTCTTTCGGCTATTCGTTGAAGGAGTTGTTGTTCCATCTTTATTTTTCTTTGGACGGCCGCGTTTCTTTTTACTTGGATCATCTTCTATACCATCCTGATTATTTTCAATATTTGCCTTTCGTCTTGGTGTTGACACAATTTCTTCGCCATTTTCACCACGAATTTTTTTGGGTCGACCACGTTTCTTTTTGTTTGAATCTATCGCCACAATTTCACCGTTTTCGAGGGTCGTAAATGCAGCAAGTGCGTCATCTTTTAGTTCCGCTTCAGTACTAATTTGATTATATTTTGGATCATTAAACACATACTCGCTTTCATCATATTCCGGCACAAGTCCATTTAAATAATCTCGAAACTTTTTGAGCGCTGCATAGAACGGCACCTTATCAGCTGCTCTCGGCAATTGGGCACATCTCGCACTTGATGATGGCATTACCCACATATACTAAAATAATTTTTTTTTTGTAAAATTAAAATAAGAACCATCATGCATATGAATACATATGTAAATATTCATTAGCTCTGATTATAACACTTACCGTATTTGTTCCCTCGACCGTCTCGGGTTGTTTGCCAAAACAAAAGTCTTTTTTGCCGCTAAACACTTCAAAAATGAGTTTCCCATTAAAAACAGCGATTTTTGGTTGATATTTTTGCAGTTTTTCGAGTAAAATTCGAGAACCTTCTTTGATTTCTTTACGAGTTAAATCAGCACTGCCTTTTGTTGGTCTTTGTACCATATTCGTAAAACCGATACCACAATGCAGTAATTTGTAATCCTCCTCAGCTGTCATTTGTACAGAAGTTAGTCCAGATAGATAGAGACACTTCCAGAAATGATTTCCAGGACCCGCATAATGATGACCCTTATATGCCGCAAAAAGACCTGGATTAATTCCGACCTGTCAAAAAAGTTATTTTAAAAATTTTAAATTTTTGTCTTATCGAATAAAATAAGAATGATGCAATTGGAGAACAATTTTTACAAACTTACGATAACAACATCAAGATTATTAGTGAGATGATCCGGTATAACACGTTTTGTGACTTCTTCCTCTGGCATGCCATTGAATCGATCATGTTTTTTACGTTCTTTCGTTGGTCTAATATCATCAATTGGATTACTGTAAGAAATGTCATTTAAATAACAATTACTTCTATCAAAATATTAGAACTTACCCGTTCTCATCTCGTAATTTTTTTTTGCGACCTCGCTTTTTTGGTGTATCATTCATCATCATCATGTTATTTGCGTTAATTCCCCCATGACCAGAATTTTCATGAACATTTCCATTCATCAAATTGTGCTGTGATTGAATATGTTGCTGATGGTTCATATAATTAACATGGTTCATGTGATGCGGCGACATGTGATGTTCATTGAACTGCAGCAAAGATGCATTTCCGCCACCACTTTGTGTTTGCTGTTGTTGTTGTTGCATATGTGATGGCATTGGAGATGAGGATGCTGAAAAATTGCTAGCCGACATTGCAGGAGACGACATGTGCTGTTGCTGTTGATGATTTTGATGCATTGTACCATGAAGATTCTGATTTGAATTCATTCCATTTGATAAATCGTCATCCACAAAACAATAAGGATCATTTTCAGCTGGTGCAAGTGCGGTAGGTGATTCAGTTTTTATTACATTCGCGAGTTGTTGCTGATGAGCTGGTTGTTGTTGTTGTTGCTGCTGCTGTTGTTGCAATCTGAACATTGGATGATGATAGTTGAATGAATTCATATGATTAGAATGCTGTTGCTGCATCGATTGATACTGCTGTTGCTGTTGATATTGAGCTTGAGCTTGCTGCTGTTGATGATAATGATTCATATTATTTCCGGCATTTCCGTTGCCTGCACTACCACTCATGTATGACGGCGACTGTTGTTGTTGGGGATTTACCAAATTTGTTGGTGTCATCGTCGCAGTCGAAATGGTTGACATCGATGACGATGAAAGAGATGAATAGGGTGAGGAAGAGGGCGGCGGTAGCGATGGAAGTTTATATTTATGTGACATCAAGTCACTCACACCTGTTTCATAGCCATCATCGTATTCATGACCACCATCTATTAGATTCGGATACCTATGTGTGTTATATACATACAGATTATAAATGTGTGTATATAGTGGACGGATGGATTGTCATAGAATGTATATTTGAGAGAGTAAAATATAAAGAGAAATAAATTTTTGAATGAGAGAGAAAGAGAAATATCTCGCTTTATTTGAGAGAATTTAAGGCATTGGGCACTCTTGAATAATTTCTAACGCATTTTCCTTTTTTTTATCTCATTTTAAATTTAATTTACATTAAATATAAAATTAAAGAAACATTTTTATCAACATTCTGTTAAAACTAGAAATTTAAATTGGCGCGCGTTTGTTGTTTTATAAATTCAACAAAAAAGTACATTGAATATTCTTTTTTAAAATTTTATTTGAATTAGATATTGAATATAATTTCTAGAAATTTTAACGGAAGTTTCAGTAGTAATTTAAAGAGATTTTAGAAATTAAAAATTGTAAAATTAAAAACTTGAAAACAATTGTTTTTATAAATTTAATAAGTCAATAAGTTATCGTTTAAAATTTAATCGTATACAAGTAATACAATACGTAAAAAAAAGTATATGATTATGACGAAAGAATTATTGTGATAATAATAATCAAAGGAACTTACATTTTCATATTTTCATTAGATGTACACTTTTCCGTTGTTTTGCTTAGATTTTCTATGGAATGACTAAACGATTTGTGATGTGACGGCTCATGCTGTTGTGGTGGAATATGCATGTTCATATGGTGTGGATGATGGTGATGCTGATGATGATTAAGTTTCCTTGGATCACTACTAGAATAATTATTTGCTATTTGGTTGGAATCAAAATGCATTCGTCGATCGTCATTTGTCAATGAATTTGATTCTTCATGCTTTATTGTTATATCATTTGAATATATAGCGCCATTAGAATTATTATTATTTATAGTGCCATCAATGAGATTTTCTTTTTCTTTATCACTTAAGTTACTAATATTATTGCTACTATTGCTTTGGGTTGTTGTCCCCGTCGACAAAGACGACGCTAAACTTCCACCTCCTCCGCTGTTACTACAAAGTTCATGTGTTCGAGTTTCATTAGTATTGTTGCCGCTGCTGCTACTACCACTGTTATTATTATTATTATTGTATAGGCCAGACGATGATGAATCAGTTGGTAATGCGAGCGGATCTTGAGCAATTGTATTCATGGGATGATTATTATTATCGGAAGATATTGGTGAAGTGGAAGATTCCATTTTTTCACAACATTTAGTTTATTTTCTTTAAAATATTTTTTTTTATTAATTAAAATTATTTGTTGTCTCTATTAAAAAATTTTCATGCTTGACAACAACAAAGTCATCGACTGTCTCTGTATATCCAAAATCAAAATCCTTGTCATTGCACAATTGTTTCCAAAAAAACAAAACTTTGTTCATGCTCCTCGTTCTGCATAACAACAGTGTATTGCACATAAATATTTCACTTCACTTTTATAATAAATTTTTCGGTACAATCAATACGACGTGCAGTATGTATATTTATTCACACACACTCGACACTACATACGAATAGAGAGAGCTCTTTGATTTTTTTATCCAGGATGATGGCACACGCATAAAGAGCTGTATGTGATTATTTTTTAACTGTGGAGCAGGCAAGGCGAGCTCCTAACCACAAAATGTATGTATAAAATAGTTTGGCTTCGTTCTGCTTGCTGACTCGCTCGCAACGCGCTCTCTTTCTCTCTTTTTCGCTCACTCGCTCACTCACTCACTTCCGAAAAACCGTGGGTCTTATTCTTTCTTTTCTCTCTCACATTTTCACGTTCAAATTTCTACTTTTTTCAAAATTTACAAAAATAAAATTCTCAAAAAAATCCATCTTCCATTTTATTTATATTTTTTTCTTCTTTGCTTCTTCTCTCACTCTCTTGCTCTTATGCACTCACGAAAAACGTTTTTTCTAGTCTCTTTTTCCTTTTCGCGTTTTCGTTCTTTATTGTTGCGATAAAAGACTTTTTTGTGTGCCTCTTGTATGTTTGATAAGACAACGAGGAAACTTGTACACTACTGTTTCCCACTATCAAAATCGCACATTATTTAAATTGTAGGTTAATTAATCGAGTGTCTCTCGGTATTCACTAGTCTCTTCTGATAATTTCTTTTTTCTTCTTTTCGATATACTTTTTTTGAAATAAAATACAAAAAATAAATAAACTAGCACCACCAAACTGAATGTTATGTGTTTTCTGATAGAAAAAAAATTTAAGACTGAAAAAAACGAGGAGAGAATGCACACAGACACATTTGTAAAAATTCGAAAAGACTGAAAAAAAAGAAGAAAATGCTTCATGCGGGCGAAAAATGCCGAACAAACTATGATGTCGCAGTTGTAATATATTATCGAACTTTGTAACTATTTCCAAAATTTTTATAAAGCATTTTGATTGATATGTGATAAACTTAAAAACTTTTATAAATTTTTAAAATAATTTTAATAATTATTGCAAAATCATTGAATAAAAGTCAAAATCAAGGTTAAATGAGTCATACAAATACGCAGCACTCAAATCTAGCAGTCAGCAAGTGCACAGAGAAAATACTAATACAAGTACAGAGCAGAGACAACATAGAACAACAACATCATATTTGTGTGCGTGTCTGTATGAAGTAAAATTTTTGCGGGGAGGCAAAAATTTTTCCTCTCTTCGGTCGATTCATACGAACGTTCCACTTAAATTATTTTTTTTCGCATTTGACATGGCAAATAGCAATAGCAGAACTAAAGCAGATGCTAGACACAGGGTGAATATATGTATATATAATATGTATATAAACACAAATACATCTCTATGCTCTCTCTCTCTCCACATCTTGTCTTACTATGTACTTCTCTTGGTAGTATACATCAATAA
>JACWBX010000877.1:4504-20589 GCA_014622435.1 Polypedilum pembai
GTGCCAACAACTTTAATAGAAAAGAAAGAAAAGTTCTTCGTCAGCACAAATAAAAATGAAAATGAAAAAGAATGAGAAATGAGAGAAGGAAAAAAATTAATTTTGCGAGGAAACTTGTGCAACTATGAGAGAAAAGAAAAAGATCATAGTCTGATAGATAGTGAAAAAAGCAATATTGAAAAAAAGTTATTAGTTGTTGAAAGTGCAATCAGCAAGTAAATAAAACAAATTTTAAATTTTATTGTCACAGAAGCTCATTAAGACACTAAATTTAATTAAAATAATAGCAGAAATGAGTCGTCCCTTTGGTAGTCTATATTAATGAATGGTTAGCCATTAACTTCCTTTCATTTCACCTTCATTCCAATGGATGCTGATGATGAAACTTTAAAATCAATTTCTACCCTTTGCTGAAGAGACAAAAGTAAAATGAGAATGAGAGAGAAAAGCAATTTAAAGAAGTGAAGAATTTTCAAGAGGGAAAATGAAAAATGAGCAGACATATAGCAATTAATGCCATTCGACAGCCAGAGGGGTTCTCTATCTCTCACTTGTTCATGCACACACACATGGAGCAATTTTAATTCAAATTCAAAACAGCGATGAATAAGAAAAACCCTTTTTTACAGGAAGCAGCTTAAAGATGCTGTCAAATAGCGCTCCCTAAATTACATGCAATAATTATAAGACACATACAATGCGAGAGGGGTTGTAACATTGTAACATGTTAACTACAACTGTATGTGCTGAAAAATGATGATGATGATAATCATAAGCATATTCATATCTGACAAAAATCCTGTTACTTTTTTGTATTTATCTTTTTTGCAAAGTTCAACGCTCTGACGTGACGAGATTAAAATGTCTTCTCAATTGCAAAGTGGGTGTGTATGTGTGTGGTAACAATGATTTATGTGAATAAAATTTATTACTTTATGTACCACAAAATCAACAGCAGCAGCAAATTGTATGCAATTAAAACATTTTTCAATAATTTTTCATGTGTATTTTAATTATGGAAATTTCTCTTCATGAATGTGTTTGTTAATTAATAATTATACACTAATCTCTACTTTGATAAATGAATTCTCTTCGTAAATACTTTCACACGTGATTTTCAATTAAAAATTATTGCTTTGATTTATAATCATCAAAGCGCTTTGAATTCTAATGAATTTTTTGAAAATTCCGTTCTTGTTCCAATTTTACCATAATTGAATTTCTAGCATGGAAATTAAATCACCATAAATTTGCTTTTTTAATCTCCATAGCCTACGGAATAAATAAAATCGAAAGGAAAGAGATTATTAGGAGACAATTAAAAGAGAGGAAATAGAGAAATTCTATCAATAACAATTTTAATCTCAGATTTAACTACTAAAATTCTCCCTTTAAAAATTTTTCCTCCCCTTTCGAGCTTTATCTTTCTTTTTGAAAATTACATAAAATAACTCAATCAACCCCTTTTTTAAATTTACTAGCACAATCTAAACTTCAAAAGGCAGCAGCAGTAGCAGTTCGTAAGCAGCTTATTGCTAGTCGATGCATAAATTTATCCTTCAAATGATGATGGTGATCCAAAGAAATTCACAAGTCTCATGAATTGTTTTTCCTTTGAGCAATTTCTCGTGTATTCATGCATGCATAATTGTTCTGATGCACTCATTATATTTCTTACTAGAAAAATCGCTCATCCATATTATCGTTATGAAACTGTTTTAACTTTATCTCAGTGATATTTTGGTTTTCATTTTGTCAATTTTTATTAAAAGTAAAATATTTAAATATTAAGAAATTTAAATTTTTGAAAATACGTTAAAATTAAAAATACAATATTTAAAATTTAATGAATTTCGCTGTTTATTTTAATACAAAGACACATCAATTAAATAATTCTATAATATTCTTAAAATGCGCTTAAGTAATCCTAATAAAAATTCTAACATCATTTTTTTCTCTCCACCTATTTTTATCCTTTGATAAATTGCACATGTCGAAGTAAAAAAATGAACGTAGATGACCAAAGGATCTCAAAAGTATATGTATGTGTATCGTAAAAATGTTATATATCAAGAGAAGAATGAAAGGATTACGTGCCTGTACATGTGTGTAGTGAGCGCAATTCCTAAGTGTAATCAACAGAAGTTCAGTCCAAACAATTACACACATATACACACAGTGTCTGGAAAATTGATGAATGAAAAGCAACTGGAAGCTTTTGTCGCCATCGCGTGGAAATGCTGGAATCGCCAACAACATAAAAACGAGTATGCGCATCAACTGTAATCGATTCACGACTCACTAAGGATCGCACCGACAGCAAAAATAAATAGGCAGCAAGACAGAACTGATTGAACCGTTCAGGATTGCAGTTCGTATTTAAATTTCGGTGATAAATAACTTCTCCAATTTTGTGGAAAGTTTGTTTTTACCATTTTTTCTTTTTTGTTTTGTGTTTTCAAAGAAGAAGAAAAATTGTGGTTCTTCTTGAGGCTAAAAAAGGATGTAATCAAAAAATAGTGATTGTGAAGTGATGCGAAAATCAGACCAATTACCGTTTCGCTTTTAATTTCAGTGAAATAATTTTATCGTATTTTATCTGCTCCGCATTAATTAATCTGAATAATTAATCACAGGATTTAAAAACGATTTTTATGAATAGAAGAGATGAAAATTGCTAGTCGTTGCTAGTCATAAATTTTCATAAACATTCCGTGATTGTTTCTTTCTCACTTTGATTGACGTCATTCCAGTGTGTATTTTGTGATGGGAACAGTTTTAAGCTTTAGTCCGCGCGAGAGGCGTCCCATATATTCGTCAACAACTCATCATCATGGTAGTGGCACAATAAGCACATCCAATTCAACATCCGATTTTCAGCTCAACAATTATGCATATGAGCAAATCAATAATGCAAAAAATCGCGAAAACTCAAAGCCAATGCAGTACCTGAGTGTGCCAAATCAATTTCAATTGCAAAATGGTAACAGCTCAATGCTCTTTGGCAGCGCAAATTCGAATATTGTGAATAATAATTTGACATCGTCCGTGAGTAATGGTGTTGTTGCATTGGATGAACGTCAGTCTGATAGTGCGCGTATTTTATCGGAGAAGAATGCAATTGAAAAGAACCTTAAAAAGCACTCACTGTTCATTAATGCATTGTCATGGAAGCGATTGTCCTCGTCACATGGCAAAAAGAAGCTTGATAATGCAAAGAGCAAGTCGGCAAACATAACAAGTGCCACTTTTCGACCACCTACTCTCACTGATACTGTTCATCCCATGGTGGTTGTCAATGACACGAAAAAATATCCACAACAGCAAGTTCAGCTTATAGCCAACAACAGCCACCAACAGCCATCGACAAACTATTATACACAGAGTGATCACAAGAATTTACTCGCCCTCGACCTGCAGAATGGCAATTTGCAGAGTCATCATCACAATGTCGAAAAGGTGGCACCCAAAATGTCCATTCCAAATCGTTCCGTTCAATTCTCGAATGGCTGTAATGTCGAGCAACAACAAACAACACAAGCAGCACCGAGAAAAACTATAATTCAGGTGAGTCAAAATGATAATGAAATATTTTTGACGATTGTTTATGTTTGAGGAATATTGGGTGATGAGAATATTCGGGAAAATGAAAATTCTTGATTGAACTTCTTATTAAATTACCAGAAAATACCTTAATATTCAATAATCAACTTGTTTTAGTTAAAACAAAACTTCTGGTTATTTCTAAGCTTATTTCTATCATGACTAGTAGTAACCTTGAAAATTTATGATAATAAATCTCTACTAAGGATTCTAAATCATACAAATTTAATGATGACCTAAAAAATTGTAATCAATATGAAATCTTGAAATAAATAACAAAAATTTTCTCTTATTCAATTATTTTTCGCAATATTCAATGAATTGTTAAAGCTTATAGTCTTTAATTAAAAATTACCATCACTAACCATAATTCCTAATTATAATTTGCAATCAACAAATATTGAGAACAATTTCAATAAAGAAAAATTGTGCTACAAATTAATTTTGATGAGGCAATCATGTCGAAAGTTTCCCGGAAACATAAATCTCATAGAAATTCTCGTGGTGTTATTTTTTATGCCTTGCTTCTCTCTCCAACAATTAACCTAATAACAACTGGGATATTTTTTTTTCTACCTACTGCCTGATGCTTTTGGGAAATCATCTGTATGAACGGAAAAAGAATGTCGTGGTGGGGAATGCAATAAAAAAAGTTTTTTTTTGCCATTATACGATTTTTTATGATTTGATTTATGTGGTCAAGTTGGAGTGCGGTTGTACGAACAATGTGAGAAATTTATTCGAGTCCGCACATACAATGAAAATTATTGTCTATGCAAAGTGCTTTTAAAAAAGATTTTCTTCAGATCATTGCGAGAAAATCTTTATACTTCCTCAAAGTATCCATGTAATAAAACGCATAAAGAATTTCCATAAAGAAATATATTTAGCAAAAGACATTCTCTTTCTTTTGCATCATAAACATCAGCACCCTCACACTGACGTCTTATTGTGCCGGTGATTTCATGCGTGAAAATTGCGCCACGTTTTGTAATGCATTGTATCATCACATCTCATATCCATTTCAAATAGCAGATACCGAGTGATAAAATGTGCCTGTGACGACAATGATAGCAATGATATAACGATGATAAAAGAACGAAAGGGAGGATGATGTGATGCCAATAGTTTTCTATTGTCACATTAAAAGTTATTACAATGGCAGCTAAAGAATGTCATAAAAAAGCTTTTCCCTTTTTGCCGTATAACGTTACATTCATGCATGTTTCTCTTTATTTGAGTGCTGAATATGTGTTGTAATTCTGATGGTGACTTGAATGGATGGAATATTATGAAAATTGTTGACTGTAGATTCAAGGGATGAATATTTGTGACAAACATTCTGATAAACCAAAAATACTGTAGATCAAATTAACCAAGTATATCAAAAATAGATAAAAGTTAATATTGAGTGAATTCCTGTATAGAAAGAATTGCAATGAAATTTTTTTTATATTCTCTTATTCAGAAAATTGCCCTTAAATCACCTTAATATTTATTTTTCTGATATAATTTCTGATACAAAAAAACAAAACATCGCAAGAAAACTTTTCTTTCAAAAAGCTAAAAGTGTAAAATTTAAATTTGACTTCACTAATGAATTTATCGTCAAGAAGTGATAAAGAAAAAAACAAATAATTCAGATAAAAACAGAAAAAAGATTTGTCACATTTTACGTAGTTTCAGATGAATATTCACAACTATAAAATATCCTTACTTTTTAAAGTTTTAAATCTTAGATCTTGAATGTCGCCACAATTAATAAAACATAAAAAATTTGCTCTTCCCTTCCTCTCTAATCCAATAAATTCATCATCGTTATCTTCTCTATTCCCTTCGTTTCCCGTCAAGCTGCTGCCGCTCGCATGCTCGAGACTTTATGCCATCGCTGTTGTTTGTTAGAGGAAATAAAATAAAAAAGGCAATAGTAGCAAAAAAAGACAAAAAAACATAAATCTAGGACATGAAAATGATGGAGAAAAATATGTTTTTATTTTCCTATTTTTCTATACTTTATCGCACAAAAGAAATGTCTTTTCAATCTTCGCTTTCTTCTGCTATAGTGTGTGTATAAAAATATCATTTGAATATGCCATTGAAGTGGAAGAAAATACACAAATTGCTGCTCTGTCAGTTTGTGTTTGTTGAAATTGAAAATTTAAACAATTGTTATTCATGTTGTTATGCATAAGCATAATGCAAGCATAGAAGCATTGTCAATGAAAATGGAACTTGAACTATCATATGAAAAATAAACTTATTTTTTCTCCATCACTCGTTATATGAAATTGATATTTTTTGTGAGTAGAGGAAATTGAAAATGAGCTTTTCAATAAACACCGAGAGACAAAATACACACGAGCGGACACGAATGATGTTGTGCATGCCACACCTTAAATTTATTACTTAGAGAGATGATTCATGTCAGGCTCGAGAGAGATGGTTGATGATGATATGTGATAAGGGTGGAGTTGTTTACATTTGGTCTCACTCGCGCTTTATCGCATGACTGTATTCTATATTAAAAAATGAAATTGTTACTAGTAGATAGTTATAATGAATCTAATTCTAAAATTCAGTGTTTCACACCTTCTTTCATTTCATATCCTACTTAATTTGATAAATAAACAATACCTAAAAATAGTGAAAACAAAAGCAAAAAAAGAAATGAAACTTAAACCAAAAGAAAGATTATAAAAGAAAACTGAAAACTATACAAATTGTAACATTACTTTCTATTTGACCTAGTTTTTAAAATTTTTAATTCTCTATTTTAAGTACTTTTGTCACAGTAAAAAATTTAAATAAACTTTTTTTTCTCGCTTTTCGCATTCATTTATGGGTACAAACTGAATGTAAAATTTAAAGTTGACACAATGAAAAGAAAAGAAGAAAAGTCCATCAAAAGTATTATAGTTAAGTGTTGGATGATGAAAAAGGGATCATGAAATACTCAAATTTGCTCTCCTTTTTTACTGTTGTATATATTTCTCAACAAAATCTACCGTGAGCGAGTGTATAAAATAAAAAGTTTTGAATGTTGATGGCTCAAGGGACAAAAGGAGATTATGCGGGCGAAAAAGATATTTAAATGATGCCTTTTGCCTTTTTAAGTTGCTTGGGACTCGCTCACTAAAACATGATTTATGCACTGAGATTGCCATTTTTCTATCACAACACGTCAAAAATGAAGGTTTATCATCGTTTCTCAATCAATAGTTCCTTCCATCAATGTTGAATGGTAAAAAAATCCAATTTAATATTGAGCTCGTAGGGTCCATAAATTATTACAAAAGAAGAAATGCAATGTAACATAATATAGCATGTGAAAGTTCCTTTTAATCATTGAATGTAATTACATCATCAATCTCAATCTTGCACTTTATCTCTCTTCACTTTGCTTACTCTCCCTTCTTGTGTGCAAGCAAGTAAGCATCTTGACAACGAAGAAAACATTTTGCGCTCCCTTCAACTTCAATGAACACACACACTAACTTTTCTTCTTCCCTTCCTTTTTATAAAAGTGAAAAGTCTCTATGGAATTTTATTATTTTGAATTTTCCACTTTATATTCTGAAATGCTACAAAATTATTCTAGTGATTTTTATTTTCTCCTCTCTTTTTGCTCATTTTCATTTACATTGTTAAATTGTTGGGGATGAAATAAAATGAAAGATGGAAAAAAGAGAGGAAGTTCAAGGTTCAACAAAAGAGTGATTGAGAATAAAACAGATTTTTTTATATTTCAAGCTTTCAGAACTTCTTTTACTTTAATTCTATTGAATACTATTATTTATTTTGGTTCAATATTTTACTTGTAAATATATCAATAACCAAACTAGTAAAACAAAATTAGTAAAAGATAAATGCTAAAAAGAAATTTGTAAGCAAAAAAAATCAAATTTCAAAGCTAAAATATTCTTTAACTTTTTCAAATTCTTAACTTTTCCTTTTCAAAAACTTAATCGATAAATTCATAGACTTCCCTTTCAATTAGAACCAATTTCTATGCAAATTTTCTTTAACTCTTTTTCCATGATAATTTACATTTTAACACTTTCTCACTTAATGACTGCTGACTCTATTCATTTTCTTTGCTGACATCAAAATAATAAAATCATTAGCTAAAATGAAAGTGGAATATTAACCTGATTATACATACTATGAAGCTACTTAAGCTATATAAAAGAAAATTCCTCAGCAAAACTTCGCGTTAAATTAAAATATCACCCCAAAAGTCATTAAACGTGATTTTTTGTTTTCTCGCTTCCCACGCCTCACTCGCTTATATTTGTCTTCTTCTCCTTTTCCCAGAACGAGCGTTAAAACACATAATTTTTTGAGCACAGTGTCGCTTAATTAATTACACCTGTTCTATGGTACTATGGCACTTTTACAGCGTCGTTTAAATCGTACGATTTTTTGCGACTTTCTTGCTTCAATAAGGCTTCACATTCTACGTCTATAAAGACATATTGCCCTTTTCATTCGTATAGACTTTTACTAAATGAACCTCGCAAATGAATCAAGAGTAAAATTGCTCAATTCATTATTTCTACATTCAGTTAGATTGGTACATACATACGGAAAACGAATTGAAAAGATAATTTCTGCAATTTTTCATGATATTTCTTCAGCCGAGGATTTAAAAACAGCCGGATTAAAAATTGCAATAAATTTGAAAAGTCTTGCTCGTAGAAATGAATTAATGTACTTTTCCGAGATATATATTAATTGTGTATAATGTACGTTTCATTCATTTTCATTCGTTCATTCACATACATTTTAATTATTCTCCAAAATTTACTAATTAAAATGATTGAGTGCCTTTGTAATTAGTAATTTAAATGAATGGAGAAGTTATATATTGAAAATGGTTAAATTTGTCATCTGCTTTATTTGTGAGTTTGCATTTGAGTAGTAATTAATTGCTTCATTCGTTTGTGAAATTTGTAATGACTAATTTCACGCCTATAATACGCACCATCATTTATCAGCAAGATCAAATTAATTCACAGTTATTCACGAAACAAATTTTGTTTGTTTAATAACACTTGAAATTAAGAAAGATTTAAAATGTTTTAGGTAGCTTTCAGTCATTATATGAAACGAGTAAAATAAGCAAGTTTTCAATTCTACAAAAAATTGTAGATTTTTCTACAACTCTAACAATACAACAACAACAAAAAAAAGTCGTTGAAATTTTGAGATAAACAAAAATTATTTAATTTATTTTGCCAAAAATTGGCCACAATTAAACTTATATTTTGATATGAACCAGTGTAACGGACGATTAGGTTTGATTTAAGTTGATATGGACGAATTTAGTTTAAATATTGAGGTAAAAATTATATAATTCAAAACTTCAGTTTGTAAACAAAAACGATAACACGCATTAAAATTTTAGGACTATGATATTTATGAAGAACTCGGTAAAGGAGGATTTGCTACAGTATACAGAGCAAGATGTCGACCGTTAAATCGAGAAGTAGCAATAAAAATGGTAAAATATTGTGATAACATCAAAAATTCCAGAACACTATTTTTATTTTCTCAAAATGCCCATACAGATCAATAAAAATCAAATGCAGGCAAAAAATATGACAGAAAGAGTGCGTCAGGAAGTTCACATTCATGCACGGCTCAAACATCCAACAATTCTGGATCTCTATACTTTCTTTGAAGATCATAATTATGTATATCTCGTGTTGGAGCTTGCACATAAAGGAACTTTGCATAAATACTTACACGGTAGAGTATTGAGCGAAGGAGAAGCTGCATATATTATTTCGCAAGTTGCCAATGGACTTATGTATTTGCAATCAAACAAAATCATGCATCGAGATATTTCAATGTCAAATCTCCTTCTCACAGCCAATATGCAAGTGAAAATTTCTGATTTTGGACTCGCTACGCAAATTGATCAATCTTACGGCAATAATCACACGACACTCTGTGGAACACCAAATTATATTTCGCCAGAAGTAGCAACACGCTCATCACACGGTCTTAAAACTGACAATTGGAGCTTAGGCTGCTTGCTCTATACGCTTCTCATTGGTCGACCTCCATTCGATACGAATGGTGTTAAATCAACATTGACGCAAGTGGTGATGGGGAATTATTCAATTCCCAGTCATATATCTGCTGAAGCACAGGATCTTATAAAACAATTATTATGCAAGGACCAATCAAAACGAATTGAATTGAAACAGGTAGTAGCACATCCATTTTTCTCAAAATACGGTAGTATCATTCACAATAGCAATCATCTGAAAACTCTGGATAGTGGCATTGTAACATTTTCAACTACTTCAAAGCACAGTACTCGATCGAGATCAATGGAGGTTCTCAATAGTATTCATAACAATAACAATTTTCAAAATCCTGTTGAGCAGTCGTCGCCACATGTAATTGGATCTCTATATCGCTGCATGAGCAGTGTGAATCTTGGCAAACAGCAACAGCAATCAATTCCAATTACGTCAATGCATTCACAACAGCAGTATTCAATACAAATGAATCCAGTTGCGAGCTATCAAAAGAAATTGGATGTACCACCATTGTGCACAATAAGATTACAGCCGACACGACATCAAATGAAGAATGTCGTTATGAGCATTATGAGTGAGCCGCAGGGCGAAGTCGTTGTCGAGTTACTCAAGTATAAAGCAAAAAACGATGAGTATCGTGTAATGGAAGTTTGCAGAATTTCGAGTGATGGCCTTAGAATTGTTATCTATCAACCGAATAGAGGAAAAGGCATACGAATGCAAAGCCAACCGCCTGAAACACCAAATGATGGTGTAGATCTTATTTATAGCTATGAAAATCTCCCAGAGAAACATTTTAAGAAATATTTATATGCTCATCGCTTCATTCAGATGGTACGTGCAAAAACACCAAAAGTCACATTCTATAGTGAACTAGCAAAATGTCAATTAATGGAATCTCTCGAGGATTTTGAAATGATTCTTTATAACGGCAATGGCACAGTAACGAAGCGAAAAGGTGCTTCATGCGAATTTCATTTACAGCTCGATGCGAATGTAAATGGAAAACAACAACCCACGCAAGATCAAATTGCTCAGCATGCGGAAGAATGCTATAAGCATTGTGTAAACATTGAAAAGTTGCTGTCACTAACATCACTGAATCAGCCATGCTTTCCCATCATCATTGGTCGTCGCCCAAATGAAAATAATCTCGATGATGGGAAACATGTGCTACAAGACCACCAGAACACATTCAATAATTACATATCAAGTTCACAGACGCCTCTACGAACACCAAAAATAAACATGCCATCGTTTTCTCTCGAACAAACGCCATCGCCAATCGTCAAACCATCAATTAGTGCCAATAATTATCGATATCCCGAAACACCGACATCGCCTCCACAATATCATAATCAATATCATAAAATGACAAGCACCACTATACCGGGTGTTGGTCATGCAACTCTCTTGTCCGATGGGACTTTCGAAATTAATTACTTCGATGGATCAAAAATTATCGTGCTAAACGAAGAACAAGGCAATGGAATCGTTTATAGTGCATCAAACATTTCAAGCAGCATAAGATATCATGCAAATGATTTGATGCCAGAAGTAGTCAAATCAAAGTTTAATCAGCTGCCAAACATATTGAATCATTTAAAACCTCGTGATGTTGGATTTATTACATCAACGCCACTGCAACAACAAGATTTCAATCCTGTTTTTCATTCAAATCGATTAAATCATATGAAATTCATGCGATGAAGAGAAAAATGAAAGTATTATGCAACACCTGCGAATTTTCAATTAAGTAACATGTGCTCTCTGTTTCAATTATATGTATATTTTATTATGAAATATCTTGTCTTTTGCAATGGAAATAAATTAAATTACATAGTACTAGCTTTTATAATCATAACTTTAATGATGCATAAATTGTAAGATATAGCAATAGAATAAAAATTTAAGAAATATGTAATGGACCTTTTTTATCCGGTCATTTAATCATTTGTTCTTCCTCGCCCGAAAACTCCATTAATAATTTGTGTTTTCATCTCGCATTAATACTTCTCATTCTTTTGCATTGTTACTTACTTCTCGGAGAAAATCTTTTAAAAGCTTTGTCATTGCTGGACAAAAAATACAGAGCCTTTTTCTTTTCTTCACAAGATTAAAGCAGCTCTCACTCTCTTTCCTTCTTTTTTGCTAAATGAAAATATCAATAGCTTTTATAAAAAATTCTTTTGAGAGTGAGAGAAGGAGGGAAAATCCCATTGTCCCAGCTACCGAGAGTTTTCCTCGTGCTGACGTTGATTTGGGATCAGTTGAGTTTTTTCTCTCTCTCTCTTGTTCGGCTGTTAATGCGGATACAAAAGAAAAAGGAAAATGAATACTGCTGCGAAAACTCACAGATGAAATGTTGCTGCTGAATTTGAATTTTTGATGAGAATCCGTCTCGAAATTGTTTACTTATTGTCAAAGTGATATAACTTACATACACAAAAAATTGGAACAGTCAACACTTCGAAATTACTTGGCTTGCATGAACAAATATATATATATATATATATATATATATTCTGACAATAAAATACAAAACGAAGCTGCTTCATAACAGGAGGAAAAAAGTTTTCATGTGTTTGCCGTTACGTTTGCATGTCAATTCCATTCGACTGACAAATTGATTTCGAGCGAGGACACACAAGAGAAATGGAAATGAAAGATGAGGTTCTTTTTCTTAGAGAAAATGACAAAATAAAAAGTCAGAACATCACTAGCTATATGCGTCCTAATTTTCTTCTATTGTGTTGACTGAGTGATGGCAATTTTAATCACAAACCACAAGGCTCTTTCATTCATTCATTCTAGCGAGATATTGCATGAAATAACAAATGACGATTAATTGAAACGTGCAGAACTGTGTAAATAATAGAATAACGACAGAGAAAATAAAAGCAGAAGTATAGAGAAAAAAGATTTGACGCAAATTGAAAAGTTCAACATCCGTTCAGTAAATTGAGATTGAATTTTTCCACTTTTTATCCTCATCTTCCTTCTTCTTCGCTTACTTTCACTCATTCTTTATTTCTTTGACGCAATATTAAGTGAAAAAGGTAGCGCCTCAAGTCTCAAGTAACAACAATATTTGCAATTCAATCTCAAGAAGAGAATTTTCAACTTAATCCTTAATTAAATTGTTGCTCTTCATTCTTTATTACTCGTTGGAGTCGTTAAATGCATGAAGTAACTTTTTTCAATCATAATATTTAATGAAACAAGCACAAACCAAACGAACAAGTCTATGTACAAATTTGTTTGAGTTTATGATTTTGCTGCAATAAAATTTGTGAGACTCTGTGAAGATTTATTATCAATTTAGACCAATACCTTGCTGCTTTTGGTGAGATATAATAAAATTTATCCCTACAATGATAATAAAAATTTGCAGGGATCGTACAATGATAGAATTAGAAGACTATTTCAAAAAGATAAAAATATTAAAAATAGATTTTGAACTCTTTTGTGTATCTTTTATGGTGTTTATCAAAGAATTTTAAGATAAAATTTCAACCCTGTTTTTGTTATCGTAAATCAACATTTGATGCGAAAGAAATAAGTGATTATTGCGTGTGTTGTCTCGCTCGTTTCAAACAGTGCAAGTAGATAAAAATAACATATTTTATGGCCATCTAGCTAACATCACACACAAATTTGTAATCTCTTATGTATTTTAACACACACATTTGCTGTATACTCTCGCATGATTTATTCCTCACCATTATGTCGATATATTTTTTTTTTCGCTCGACTCCATGGAGATATAACTAAAAAAAGTGAGTTTGTAACAACATTATGAAGGTTCAACAAAATATTATCTTCCTCACTCTTGCATAGGCAGCTTACATAGATTATGTGGATTAACTGAGTCTGCTGTGATTTCTAAAAAAAATGCTTTCCCTCTCGAGCAGCACTCTTTTTACCAACATGTAAGCTCTAATTCATTTTTGGAAACATGCAAGAGGGCAAAGGATTGTATTGAATTTTTCATGTATACTGAGCAACACCTTTTGCAAAGAACAAAAGCTTTTTACCATCATGAGCAATGACGAAAGACATTTATCATCACAAATTACCTTAAATGAGATTTACAGCCAGTCGCCATAGAGTCTCAATACCCTTAAATAAACAAAAATAGCTCTCAAAGCAAAATTGAAGTGAAAACTCATAATAATGGAAAATTGTTTGCGTTTTCAAAAAAGATTCCACTTGGAAATTGTTTTCACATGAGAGAGAAAATCTCGGAAGTGGTTTTAAAATTCATTTTTATTATGAACTGGGTGAGATTAAAAAGAAGCCATAAAAATTATCATAATCAACAGCAGTAGTGGTAACATTAATAAAGGGATGAGAAAGAGCTAGGGCTTCCTTTAGTTCATCACAATAATAATAATGCTGTAATTTATTGTTAAAAGTTGACATACATAAATTCATAAATTTCCATTTAGATTACTTGTAGAGCACATACTCATTCCATCATCAAGCGTAAATTTATTTAATGTATTTAACATGCTTTTAATTAATTTTAACAAGCTGCTTACTCGAGATTTTTTAATAAATTTATGTTGTCGATTGGACAATTTTGTTTTTTAATTAATTATCAACAATGTCAGCAATTTTAATGTCTGTTTTTATTCAAAGATTAAATTGTATTCTATTTTAAGTTTCTTTGATATATTGCTAAGCTTTTCTTAACCTCCATCAAAGCTCAAAAGTTTTGTTTGTTGAGAATTTTTCCACATGTTATCCATCTACACGCACAATTTGATCGATTATCATGTAAGACAAGGAAAATGAGGAATATTTTCTTCATACAAACATTCTCATTGCGTGTTTAATGCTATTCAGTCGGTTGTCAAGAAAAAAGAAGAAAAATAAAATGAAATTTTTTATTCATTCAATTATTGATCGAAATTCCATCTATTTATAGGCGAGTCTTTAATTATATAACGATGAAGAGCCAAAGCCAAATTGACATTATATATTGATTGTTTATTTTGAATTTTTCTTTCCATAGTTCAGTGTACAGACATCAAATTATTATAATTTGCGTAATTTACTATAAATAATATTTCTGGGCGTAGTGAACTTTTAGTGTCTTTTTATGGTTTTAATGGAAAAAGACGAAGCCAAAAATACTCGGATTTATCGCAAATTATCAAAAATGATTTTCTTATTCGTTTTATTCCGAAATTAACAGTTTTGTAAAAAATATTCAAATGTAAACAAAGCATTGAAAAATTAAATTTTCAAACAAAATCCTTTTGAAATTAGTTAGATTCTATTTTAAATGTTTCTAATTTCTAATGTATTCAACTATTAAATAAGATCGAGAAGAAAATTTTATTGACATTCATCATAATTTAAAATTTTTTATAAAGATTTAAATTCATGAAAATTCCAAATGAAACATAGTGACATTGCCTCAAGCTATAATAAATTCTAATACCAGCAGCATGTATTTATAATTCAAGGATATTCAAATTTTGCATAAATAATTCATGTGGAAAATTCCTCTATCAATAGCAAGCAAAACGTTACAACATTATTTATTTATTTATTGACCTGTCAGATGTGAAAATGCTTAAAAACGATAATCTCTCTTGCTTTTCGACTAATTACCAAAATGATGAGCGAAAAAAAAGTTTTAATAACTTTCTCACTGTTTAGCAAGAAATTTAAACTTTAGAGCGTTCTAAAAATATTTGAGTGTAATAAAAAAAATTTTTTATGCCTCATAAATTATCAATTTTTTCTTCTACTCTAACAGTGTTAGCTATAAATTTTTAACGCATTTTTTTATAGAAAATGCAGCTTATACGTTCACTTTGGCTGGCTGTTCGGCTGGCTGCTTCGAGATCTCAAAAACTACAATAGCTAGAGACTTACGGTTTTTTGTGTTCGATTTGTGCTATCGAGTTATTGTGACGAAACATAGTTAGAAAGCTGTCACTGATTGTAAAACTCGGGAAATTACGAAACAAAATTTCCATATTGAAAAATGTAAACAAAAAATTTTTTCGTTAGTTGCTAAGATTTTCAAGGGGATGATCACTGGGGAAAAATTGTAAAATGCGAGAAATGCGCGAAAGTGTGCGAAGAATGCGCGAAATGTAAACATTGTTTAGTGAAACAAAACATTAAAAAATTTTAATTATTATTTAGTATTTTCTGTGTTGCATTGAATGCAGTAGTCTCTAATCATTATGTACTATCAATTTCTAATCAATTAAACGCTTATAAAACGAAATATTAAAAGAAAAATTTTTGATTACAAATGTTGCTTGACATTGTGTATTGTTTTGTTGCGTAAAAAATGTTTTTGTAACACAAAAACGTGCGAAAACGTGAGAAAACGTGAGAAAACGCGCGAATGCGCGAAAATGAGCGAAGCGTGCGAAAAATGTGCGAAAAGTGAGCGAATTT
>JACWBX010000878.1:0-20037 GCA_014622435.1 Polypedilum pembai
TTAAAAAGTTTTACAAATTTTCTGAAATCTCAAAAACTTTTCCACCCAAAATAGCATTTTTAAAACATTTTCGCTCTGATAGTTTACTTTAAGTTCGTGTTAAGTAGGGAAATAGAGGATTTGAAAAAAAAATTTTGAGATTTTTTGAGATCAAGATGGCGCTTGGATCGAAATTTAAATCTCAAATGACCGTTAAATTAAAGTAAATAAAAGTACATTAAAAAGTGATTAAGAACTAAAATTTGATATTTCTTTGATATTATAAATATTATTCTTGCAAAAAAGTTTTTCAAAAAAAAAAAAAAAATAATTTTTAAAGCTTTTATATGAAAAAAACCGTTAAAAACAGTAAAAACAGTTCCATAAAAAACAGCTGTTTGCTGTTTTTCATTTTTGACCAAAAAACAGCTGTTTTATTGTTACTGTTAAACAGTAATGAAAAACCCTAATTTATTATAAACTGTTGGAAGACTAAATAACAACTAACTTTACAAAGTATAACGACTGAAAAATGCAACTTAAAGTAATATAATTCAAATACAAATGACAATTGTTTTCAAGGAGGAAAAACTCTATCAAAAAATCTAACAAAATTTTTGAGTTTCAATGGTTACTTTGTTTTCGCTATCAAGAGTTCTAATCCCTTGGTTGTTATTTATATTCAACATGAATACAGTACTAAAATTCAAATGAAACTGAAATCAGAGTTGTTATATAGACGGTTTATATTTGTCTATTTGAATATTTACGAAAAATTCCGCTATGAGAATTGTAGATGGCGTTAAGATCGTTTTGAAGCGCCATCTACAATTTTCATAGCGGAATTTTTTGTAAATATTCACATAGTCAAATATAGACCTTCTATGTAACAATTCTGGCTGAAATTTTTGAGAAAAATCTACCTTTTTGTTTTTCGTCAAATTTATTTTTCTTTTGTATTTTGAATATTCACATGAGAAGCGTTTCTAAGATAAGATAAAATAAAGACATTTTTTGTAAATCATTTATGTAAATGTAATCTCATTAATAAAAAAGTGAAAAAGCTCTTTTTTAGCGCATTTTTGGTAACAAAAAGGCAGCTTATACATTCACTTTGGCTGGCTGGCTGGATGAGGAACGAGATCTCGAAAACTACAATAGCTAGAGACTTCCGGTTTTTTGTGTTCAATTTGTGCTATCGAGTTATTGGCGGCATTTATAGTTAGAAAGCTGTCACTTATTGCATTACTCGAGAAATTGCAAATAAAATTTTCTATATTGAAAAATGTAAACAAAAATTTTTTGCGGCTACGCGTTTTTTTCGCGCCATTTTCAAATTCAACTGAACCGTTATTTTTACGCAAATACAATCTGCTTTAAAGAATGAATTTCAAAATCTAAATCAATTTAAATCATTGTGACACTTAAATAATACGATTTTCATGCAATAAATTTTCATATTTTCAATGTTGATAAATACAAAGTTAATTGCGAAGGAAATTTTTTATAAATTTGACATGATTAGGTCAGATTTAGATTTCTGAATTGGATTTCGGAATTCAATGTAGGATTTGAAAATTTGCTTTGATCTGATATAGTTACAGCAGTTCTATTTAGTGTTATAAAATTAAACAGCTGACAACTAAACATGAAATTTGTCAATTCAACTTTGTTATGACAATTATATTTAAGGTTTAAGCTTCTGTCTATTAAAACGAGTTTGTTAATTTTGTAATTTGTTAACAAACACTGATCCGTGGCCCCAAAAATGCGCTAAAGTACACCAATCCGTAAATGGGTACTTGGCATCTGGTTTCAAAAAATCTCAGCAACTTAATTAACGTACATGAAGTGGATTAGATTTCTCTTTCTCTCTTGGTTTTTCACTCAACAAGAAAAAATCATATTGTCAAAGACAATTGAAGCAAAAGTGAAAAGGGTTGATGGGAAAAGATAATAAGTTGAAGCTTGAAAACAGATTTTTTATTAAATGTCAAAATTTTATCTTTATTTTTTTCTAGATGTATGCAATCACATGGCAAACAAATTTAATAAGTCGTCTTGGTGATTTGGATGTTTTTATTTTGTTAGTGTCATGCATTTGTCATGATTTAGATCATCCTGGTTACAACAATATTTATCAAATAAACGCGAGGACTGAATTAGCCTTGAGGTAAGAGAAAAATGAGCTAAAATCTTTTTATTATTTTACCACATTACCACACACTGTCTGTCTGTTTGTTTGTGATGTTTCACACACTTGTAAAATTCTTACTATTCGATTTCTATATGCGAAACTCGGATATGGCCAGACAACTAAAAAATTAACTTTTTTATCGAAAAATCACTTACAAATATATCGTGGGTCTAGGCGAGATTCGAATTCGCTACCATCAAATTACTATAATTTAAACGTTATCAAGTGAACTATTGAAAGCTTTTAAATTTTATTCAAACTCTTACAGAATAACTACTTGAACAAATTATTCGTACGCAAAATTACTCAAACACATTTTTAGTATAAAATCAATAAAAATCTCTCTCGTATATTGTTACACAACTAAAATGACTAAAATCGATGAAAAAGTACTTAAAACATACCAAAAATGACATTTAAAATTTTCACTTTCGACAAGATTCGAATCGCCAACCTTCGAGTTATTAGACTAAGACCTTATTGTTTGAACTATCGAAATTATTAAAGGCTTGTAAAAATTTCGGCTAAAAAGACTATTTGAATCAAGGTTTAATATGTAATCTAAGAAAATTGATCTCGCATTCGCTCTCACAACTAAAATGACTAGAATCGATGAAAAAGTACTTAAAGTATACTAAAATCGACATTTAAAATAATCTCGTATTAGGTCTCGCAACTATTCTGTAAATAATCAAATGTATGAGACCAAAAATTCACTTCGTATTTGATTTGACAATTATTCTGCAATATTGAAGAGTAAAAGATAAAAATTTACACCGCACTGAGTTTCACAACTAATCTGCAATGAGACTATATAAATCACGAATTAATATGAAATCTATGAAAATTAATCTCGTATTGGGTTTCACAACTATTTTGTAATATTAAAGTGTGAAAGACCAAATGTATAATTTACTTCGTTTTTTCTTCGATAATTTGCAAGTTTATAAAGAACACAATAATTTGCGGTGGTAAAACTAATAAAAAATTATAGAATTAAATAATCAAATGTAATTTTCTCCATAAAGACTTCATCAGAAGACAAGAGACCTAAAAACTTTAATATTTACCTTCAATTTCTTTTTTTCTCTATATTTACAGATATAATGACATTTCTTGTTTAGAAAATCATCATTGCTCAATTGCCTTTCGATTGTTGGAATATCCAGAATGTAATTTATTGGAAGACGTCACCAAAGACATGTACAAGTAACACAATCCGTTCTCACAATTTATCATATAATTTTTTTACCCTCATTCATCATATTTCATAGGGAAATACGTGAGGGCATTATCCGCTGCATTTTGGCGACTGATATGGCACGACACAATGAGATATTGACACAATTTCGTGAAATTATTCCTGTTTTTGACTATAGCAACGTTTCACACAAGAATTTGGTGAGTTTTTGTAAATTTTCATATGATGTCAATCATTTGCCCTCATTTTATCATTATTTTGCTTCCTGCTGATGCTTAGTAATTGCCTATTTTCATACTAATGGAAATTTTTTTTCCTTTTGAGATTAATCTCCTAAGCATTCACTTGCATGTATAAATAGATCAACTGTTTGTCAAAGAAGGAGGTTGATTGACATCACTCGACTCTGTGTTATGTACACATATATGGGCGAAATAAAAAATTTATTTCCTTTTTCGTCCATTCAGCTAAAATTTTCTTCTTTTTTATTTGCTGACAAAGATTTTTCTTTTTCTCTATCGTTGAGTTGGAAATTTTTCTAAATTTAGAATTAAAAATTTCACAAGAAAATTTCAATGTAAATTTTTTATAAAACAAAATATGAAGAAGAATTTACAAAAATGGAATTTTAACATTTTGTTACTCATTAAAGGAAAATATTCATTGTAATAATGAACCTTAAACTTAAGAGTCAGAAACCGTTTTTCGACTTAAAAAGTTTAACTTAATTTTAGTATTTTATTTTTAATCGACTAAATATTAGTAAAATTTTAGTTAGTCGTGACTAAAATACAAAACAGATTCAGACTCTGTTAAAGCTATTGCTTAAAAAATTATTGATAAAAATTTTTATTTAAAAATAACGGACAAATATGAATTCAAAAAATTTATTTGCTAAACGCTCTCTGACTGTCGTCAACGACACAGTTAAATAAATTCTAGTAAAATCGTAGTTTTCGCCACTATTGAGTTCAGTTTTCAAGCCTTTTTTTTTGGACATTTCAACTCATGCTTTGTTGGTAAAAATTGTCTTGGAAAGAACCGATTTTGTAAGTTAAAGACAATTAATTGAATTGAATAAAGGTTCACTTCTACTGAAATTGTATTTCTGTGAATCTCATCAGAAAACCAACAACTTTAGTATAAGAAGGTAGTTTTTTAGAAAATTGATTTTTCTTTTTGCCGACACTGTCATATTTTTGTTTAGGTCCAAAGCAAATTTTCTACAGAAAATTCAAAGTTATTAAACTACTGGTCCGTAGTTAGTAGCCAAAATCTGCTGTAGAAAGTAGCCAAAATCTACAAAATATATTCTACTTTAACAACTCTAGTCTAAATTATAGTAAAAAGCATTTAAAAGCATCTTGAAGTTTCTAATTATTGTAATTATTGAGATTTCAGTTGCTCAGGCACACAGACAGCAAAATTGAATATAATATACAAAAATGGGCTAAAAAATGTCAATAAATTCCAATCCTTTTGTTATTTATCTAAAAATTTCTATCATTAAAAATTTCATTGAACTTTTTAGCAATTTCATTAAACCTTCTCCTTACCTGAACAACGTTCAATGAATGAATAATGTAAAGTAATCTTTACAATAATTTCATCATTTATCATTCTTCTTTCTTACAGCTTTGTATGGTGCTAATAAAGGTTGCTGATATCTCAAATGAGGCACGACCAATGGATATTGCAGAGCCATGGCTTGATCGTTTGTTGCAAGAATTTTTTGCACAGAGTGCAGCTGAAAAGTTAGAAGGACTTCCTGTAACACCATTTATGGTGAGTAAGAGTGAAAAATTTGTTGAAACATTTTCTAATCTTTGTCTCTTTAGGATCCAGATAAAGTCAGCAAGCCAGGAAGTCAAGTTCGTTTTATAGGATTGGTGCTATTGCCTTTATTTGAGGCACTTGGGGAATTACTTCCAGAGCTTATTGATTTTATCATAATACCAGTTCGAGTAGCATTGGACTTTTACAAGTATGTTTATATAGCACTCAGTGTTGTTAAACAGGCTGCCTGTGATTGCCTGTAATAATATTTACAAAAAATTCCGCTAGATGGCGCTTCAAAACGATTTAGGCGCCCTCTACAATTTCCATAGCGGAGTTTTTTGTAAATATTATCACAGGCAGCCTATTTAACAACACTGATAGCACTTGCTGACACATGTTCACACTTATTTATCGATTTTTGTCAACTTTTATAGACGCTTGAATGACGCTTCACAGAAGAATCGAAAATCGCTGGTCGAAGAAGGTTCTTCTGATGGAAATGAAGAAATTATGCCAAGATCTCAATCTGGAATTAGTGTACGATCACGTAGAAGTATTCCATCACAGAAATCAGCATCAAGAAATTCAGTTGATGAAGAGCCATTAGTGATTGCTGCTGAACTTCAAGATTTACCAGAGGGTAGTGAAAGTGGTGATTCTGAAACAGCTACTGAAGTTGATGTAAGCTTTGAACTCTTTTTATTATTAAGAAATAATAGAAAATTTAAATTTGTGACATAACCGTTAAAAATTTGAAATTCTAGGGGAATGTCAACAAAATTTTGACTGAAAATTTATTTGAAATCCACCTAAAAAAAACTTTTTTGAAACAAAAATTCTAAAAGAAATCACTTAATATTGTTACTAATTGTGCTTCATTTTATACTTAATGACTCAATGTATTGTCATAAATAGAGAAGAAATGAAAAAGTTTTTCCAAATATTTTAATGAAATTTTTGTAACGGTTTTAAAAATTTCAAACGATTTGAAAATTTTTAAATTTTGTCAAGCACGCCTACTGAGAACAAAAAAAAGTTAGAGCACTGTCATTACCTTAAAATATTCTATTATTTTTTGAGTTTTTCACTCTTGAATTAAATTTATCTAAAAATTCTTTTCTTTAAACCAGGTCGCAGAGAAAGCATCAAAATTCAAAGTAGATACAGAAAGTCGAACAAAATTTAATATGATTCATCGTAAGGGTCATCATCGTGACAAAAGACCCTCAATGGTTAGTGAGATGGGTGGACGAATGCGTGGATCATATGGTAACATCTTACAAAATAATTACAATTCACGCACAAATACATTCGGTTCAAACCGTGCGATTAGTCTAGATCATTATAGTAATCATCGTCGTATGTCGGATGGCATTCAAACTGTTACTTCGGACTCAACAGTTTATTATCATCAACGTTTACATGATCAAGATAATTTACTTCGTGTAGCTGCAGCAACAGTTGGTAAGAAGAAAAAAAGCTCAAGTGATGTGAAACTTCTTGTAAATGATGAAGAAGAAATTGCTGACACTACGAATGCCAAACTCCATATCATGACGATTGCTGCCACTGACCATAATGATACGAACAGGGTACAATCACAAGCTATTAATAATAATAATAATAATAATAATGCTAGTAACAGTAGTCTAACCAGTAAAAATATAAAATCACAGCTAAATAGTAGTAATAATAGTCCAAAATCAATTATAACACGTTTAAAACAACTCACTGGTCGATTGTCATTTTCATTTGATAAAGATTCAAGAAGAATGAGTGGTAGTGGTGGTGGTGCAACACACACACAAACTATAATAAAAACTTCACCAAGTTCTATAAATTCTAGTTCAATAAACAATAATATTCAGCTGCCAAATACTTGTGTGTGTAGTAATACAAAAAATAATCCAATTGATGTAACAACAACGTCAAGAAATCGAGCCTATAGTTTAGATGTGCCACCATCACGTTATAATTATAATAGCAGCACTGGTAGCAGTAACAATGGTAGCCATAAAAGTCTCTCTTCAACACGTGCCAATGATGATGTTGATGATTCAACTACTGATACAAATAGTGTTTTTGCATCGAAAAAAATGAGTGCTGAAGTAGAATCAATGGATATATGACAGCATAAGTTAGAGATGGATGAGACTGATGAAAATACTGAAGATACATATTGGACATCATTTACTTATCATTTACGACGATTTGTCTGCAAATGCTGTGAGAGAGAGCAACAACAAGTGCCAACTGCAAGCGTCTAAAATTTGAACACTTTATATAAAAAGAGAGAAATTGGGTTTTTTTTTCAAAAAACAGCTGTTTTTACGAAATTTTCATTAATTTTCTGAAGAATTAAAACAATTTTTGTTCTGTTTATTTTCTCTAATTTCGAGTTAAGTAGAGAAATAATATTTTGCGATTTTGTAGATGGCGCTTTGATCGAAATTTAAATTTCAAATGACCGTTAAAGTAAATAAAAAGAAATTTCGTTCAAATTTGCAATTTTAATTAGACATCGACAAACAAGAAACACCAAGATGAACACTGGGGCAAAAAAAAACTACTTTTTGCCCTTTTTTATATGGAAAAGGGTAAAAATTTGTCCTTTTGCTCTTTGTTTACATTTTTTTCTAAAGGGACAAAAAATTTATTTTCCCCCCCAGTGTCTATCTCCTCGCAAAAAACTTTCGAAAAATTCCGTTATGAAAATTATAGATGGCGCTTGAAGATCGTTTTTCAAGCGCCCTCTACAATTTTCATATTGGAATTTTTTGGAAGATTTTTTGCTTGTAGATATCGGTGCCGATGGCCCAACCTTAATTTTTGTTCTGTTTATTTGCTCTAAGTTCGAGTTAAGTAGAGAAAAATTAATTTTGAAAAAAAAAACTTCTACTTCATTTTGTAGATGGCGCTTTGATCGAAATTTAAATCTCAAATGACCGTTAATTTAAAGTAAATAAAGACAAATTTTTTGATTTAAAAAAATACATTGAAAAGCGACTATGAACAAAAATTCTGATATTTTTACGATATTACAAATATTGAACATTCAAGAGAAGATTTTTTTTTATAGTTTTTGCTTTTGAAAAATTTGTTAAAAACAGTAAAAAGAGCTCCGTAAACAACAACTGTTTACAGTTTTCAATTTTTGGCCAAAAAACAGCTGTTTTACTGTGAATGAAAAACCCTATAACATAGAGAAAAAAAGAAATTATTTTATTAGCCAATTGAAAGAAGAAGCAGCTTTATACCTCAACAGAATGAGGAGAAAGCGCGCTTACAATTAGTACGAATTTTTATTGTGATGTAAAGAATTTTATCGTCAAAAAAGAAAAACTTTTTCATTTTCTGAAAAAACAGAAGATTGTGGTAAAATTAAATTAGATAAAATCGACGAGTGTTTTTAAAGGAAAATTTTGTGTATAAAAAAAAAGTATAACAAAGATTCATCTTATAAGTGTAAAAAAAGAAGTTAGATAAATAAATTCAATTACCTACATGTGTCAATCGTCAGCAGCCAAGAAAGAAAAAAACTAGTATAGAACTAGAACTTGTATTATGAACAATAAAAAAGCTTTAAAATTGAAGATGAAAATGACATTTTTTTTTATCGATCTTTTTGAAATGAAAGCTAAGATGAGGATGCTTTGATTAATCAACATGGAGAAAAGTGTTAACTGCCATCAAATTTGTGCTAATAAAGCCAAGTTATGAGTCCTTAAAAACAAACTTTATTAGACTTATAAAATTTTTTTGAGTCAAAAAAGTCTTATAAACGTCATAAGAACTTTTATGAAACTAATAAAGTTTGCATTTTAGAACTTATAACTATTGTCACAAGCTTTATTTCAATTAAAGCTTATTTTTCTCTGTGAACAATTTTCTTTTGAAAACTTGAAAATTTTAACTGAATTTTATTTATAGGTTTTTTGCTTTAGCTATTTTATTTATGTTTCTTGCTTAGTAAGGTAATTTTTAGCTTAATTTTATGAGTTTTCAACTTGTTTGTTTATTTAACAGTTTTATTTGAAATTTTTTGTCCCTTAAATTTTAAATTTTTAAATGTTTGCATTCCCCTTTTCGAAAAAAAATTTGAAATTTTCCAAAAGAATTTTTGAATGTTTGTAACGGTCAAGTGAAATTACCAGCGCCTGAAGTCAACTAAAAAATTATATGATAAGTCGATTAAATTTAGTCAACTTACGTACAAATTTTTAGTCGATTTTGGGCTCTGGAAATTTTCAGATTTGTTTACATTTGAAACAGTGTTGTTATCGTAGACGTCTACAATTACTTGTATACGTAGACCTGCGCGTAGATTTGTCTACGTAGACTGTAGACAATTTTTATCGTCTATATAGACAAAATCTATATGTAGACATCTATCTACGTAGACAAAGATTGTAGACGTCTAAGATAGCAAAACTGATTTGAAATTTTATTAGCCTGACAGTTTCAATCGACCGTTAAATAATTTCGAAAATGTCTACTACGATTTTTCGAAATTATTCAAATTTTAAAAAGTTTGTTAACAAAAATGTTAAATAACAACATTTAGTTAGTTAGTAATGTTCCTCGATGTAAAAGAAGTTATTATACAACTTATACAGGCTTCATTTCTCATCCTCTTAGCTTAAAACTTGAATTATTTTTATTTTACTTTAAAATTTATTTTCGAAAACGAATTTCGAAAATTAAAAAATTCTTTTCGAAAAGGGGGGTGAAAACACGTTTTGAATTTAAAATTTAACGGTCAAAATTTCGAAAGAGAAACTACCAGGTTTATTAGCTAAATTGTTAATTTTATTTTAGTAAATTTTTTGTTGCTTTGATGAATTAAAGTTTCTTCCTCTCAATATAAGTTTTTATTTCTTAAAAATTTTAAACAAAAAAAATTTAAATTTCAAAGAAGAAAAAGCTTTTCAACCTTTTTCTCTTCTTTAACCTTTAAAGAAAGAAGCACTATATGCAAATAATATGTCAATCTCTTGCCATAAGAGGAAAATGAAAGATTTTCAACACTCTAAGGATTCTATTTGCTTTTTCTCTTCACTCACATCTCCATAAAGTGCACGAGAGCTATTGTGATCATTTTTGTTGTTTTCGTGGCAGTGAGAAGGTTATAAATGATAAAAGCAGAAGAAATTGTTGATCTCTCTCGTTGCTTTTCATCCGATTGCTAATTGATACGTCAGCAGCAGCATTTATGTGCTTTTTAGCAAGAAAACTTTTTAAATAGAGAAAAATTTTGAATTATTTATTTAAAAGCAAATTTTATTTTAATAAACGTAAATTCGTTACTTACATGATATAAAAGTTTCTGTTTCTCTTGATGACCACATAAACTGGTGAAAATTTATATTATGTTTGCTTTTTTTATGAACCAGTAACAACAATAATATCATTCAACACGAAACATAAACAGTAAAAAAAAGGGGTAAAAGGGAAATGATGGAAATCTATTAAAAATTCTTTTATACGCTTTTATAAACTGTAATTTAATGGCGGCTTACAATACTCATTTTTAGACAGGGTTAATAACGAAGAAAAATTTAAACTTTTTCCTCTATCGACCTCGAATTTGTTAGTAACTCTGGATTTTTACTGTCTGTCTTTATACAAGGTTTATTATTTTTTAAATTAAAGCTTCATCAAAAATAAACTTTGATTTTATTATGCTTGTTTTGGTTTAAAAGTTTTTAATGTTGTCAAATGATAATAATCTTTTTTGAACAATTTTTAAGCAGAGTAAGGACAGTTAATAAAAATTTATTTATTTTTCAATCTCGTCTATTGACAGTAAAAAAGTTATTGTTTCTTTGTATGATTATTGAGTCGATTTTATTTCTTTGTTAAAATCTCGTTTTTCCGATCATATTTTTCACTTTTCAAGATTGATTGATTGATTTGCTTTTGTAAGTAACAAATATCTGCCTAAATATGGCTAATTTACAAAATTTGTGATCAAAAATTTTTGAAAGAGTTCTCAAGCCTTGTCTTTTACTTAATATTCCTTAATCTGTCAGAATCAAACAAATTTTGCTCTTTCAAGAGTTTCTAGTAAAAAGCTTTTTAGCAAAAACTAGTATCTTAATTATTTTTACTGTCATCAGACAATTCTACAAAATAAAAGTTTTTTGAACTGTTCCTACTTTGGTTTTAAATAAATTTTTGAAAAAAGCTTTTGACAAAACTAGATTTTGAAAAAATGGTCGAAGATATTTAAAAATTCGTTTAAAATTTTTGAAAATAAAAAAGCTCTTAAACTTTTTTAAATCCTTGAAAAGTTCGTTTAAAACTTTTAAAACTTGAAAAACTCGTCGAAAAATTTTGAATTTTTGAAATTTTGTCTAAAATTTTTGAAATTATAAAAACTCGTCTAAAAACTTTATAAAAACTTGAATATTTTTCTATACAATTTACAAATTAATTCTTATCGCTACAAATTAAAAGTTTAAGAAAAATTTCTAGAAGACTGCTGATGTATTTATTTATATTTACTGGCAAGGTTAATGGCGCTATGAGTTAATGATTATGAGAATATTGCGGTTAAGTTTGGGATAGGTCGCAAAGCAAAAAAACACTGTAGAATGTTGTTGCTTGTTTTTCACTACAATAAAATTTTTTGAGATTGTGTGCTGAAATTTATTAGTTAATTGAGAAACTTTTATTAATAATTTTTCTCTCTTTTTTCTTTCTTTAATCAGTTTAATTTGAAATTTTTCTCAATTTAGGAGTTTCTTTATATGCAGGAATATTTTTATTAATTAGTGACAAAAAAATATCACCGGATCAAATAAAACAACAAAAAAAAATGGAAATTTATCTTATGATGTTTATATTATACACTCACGTATACCCTGGATATTACTACTTCCCTCACAAACTATATAATGTAGTCATCAATCAATTAAAACACAAACTGACCTATTCAATGCTCTATCATAAGTTTCACACATTATTTTATTGAAAAACATGTGTCCGACATGTCAATTAAATATACACATATATTGAACCTTTATAGAAGCTCTATGACATGTCATCCTTATTTTCTTTTAATAAACTGAATTTTCTTTTATTTATTGATAAATATGTGATAAATGGAAAAAAAAATTGAAGCTTTTGTCATAAATTTAAAGACGCATGAAGCTTATAAAGCTATAGTTAGTGTATTAAAAAATTTTATCATATTTAAAAATTGAATTAAAGTTACTTTTTTTAACGGTTTTTTGAAATTTAAATTTTAAAATTTTGAAAAAAGTTTAGGGGAAATTATTTTAACGAAAGATGCAAATAAATGAAAAGAAGCGAAAAAAGACCAAAAAAAGCAAAAAGTAATGATGCAAACAAATTTCTTCTAAAATTATCTAATATCTCTTAAATAACATTATTTCGGTCAAAAATGGAAAACAGTTGTTTTTGCTATTTTGAACGGATTTTTCTCATGCAAAAACTATAAAGATTTTCACAAACTTTTTTTCATAAAAAGTCTTTTTTGTCAGGAAATTAGTGAAAATTTTGACGATAAAATTGAAAGAAAATTTCTTTTGTTAAAGTTGTTTTCCCCTTGTAAATAACAGTAAAAAAAAAAAAAAAAATTCAAATTTAAAATAACCGTTAAAAAAGAAAAATTTAATTTTCTAATTGATTGTCATTGCTGTGTTTGTTTGTTCATTTTATGTATTAATATTGTAAACTCAATTATACATAATAAGGAAACGTCAAATATTAAATAATTTCCGAGCATGTATTTAAAAATTTTCTCTCTTTTTTTCTTTCTATCATTGTGTATTGTATTTATCATCATGATGATAAAAAGAATACTGAGAGAGAGAAAAAATTATTTTAAAAGAAGAAAAATGATGATAAAATAAAAAAGAATGTTAAATGAGAATGAAAAGAAGAAGCTTAAATTTTTAATTTTTCAGTAGTTGTAGCAGTAGCACAATGTCACTCTTGGTCAATGCATAGTGCACAACCAGAATAGATTAAAGACTTTTATATTTAAAGCTTCAACAAATTTCTAATGAAATAAATCTTTTTTTACTCTACGAAGAGAACGACTTGCTACGCCAGGTTGAATTAAATGGTTCATCAATTATTTAAAAGCTCCTTTCGGTTGTTTTAACTTTTTCTCCACTACCTACATTACATTCTCATCTCACACATCTCGACTCACTTGAACATCACATAACTAGGGTTTCTGAGTAACAGTGATTTAAAAAAAACAGCTGTTTTACTGTTATTTTGTATTTAAGACTCAACTTATTTTAATGGAAATTGCCTTATCATGCTCTATTAAGCAGTGTTGTTACACAGGCGGCCTGTGATTGTCTGTGATAATATTTACGAAAAATTCCGCTAGATGTCGCTTCAAAATGATTTAGGCGCCATCTACAATTTCCATAGCGGAATTTTTTGTAAATATTATCACAGGCAATCACAGGCCCGCCTGTGTAACAACACTGCTATTAAGTCAAAATCAAGGGGTTAAATTTCTATTTATCTCTAATTACTTCCGAAAAAAAATCACTTAAATTTCTTATTTTTCTGTGGAAACTTTTCACACCTTGGTCAAAATCTATTTTATTTAATAAATGAAGACAAGAAAATTGTGAAAAATAAAAATAGAAGTAGTATAGAAAATGCAGCTTATAAGTTCACTTTGGCTGGCTGGCTGCTTCGAGATCTCGAAAACTTCATTTAAAATAAATTCAATAAATGCGCTAAAAATTAGAGAATAAGAGGCTTAAAAAATCCTTTGCGCGTCAATTTTGCTTCGTTTTGCTCATTTTTGCCTCAGTTCTAACTCCTTGTAGAAATTTTTTTTTCTTCTAAAATTCTCATCTCAAGATGGCGCTTCAATCAAAATTTAAATTTGAAATTGCCGTTAAATTATATTTAAAGTTAATGCAATTAAAAATGAACGAGAAAGAGAATTCGTCAATTTTATAATGTCACTTATGTGTTTAAATTACATAAAAGATTTCTAAAAATTTTCAATAATAAATTTTGTTTGAAAAAAGTTTGTTAGAAAAATTTATTTTATATTGTCTCATGACTTATCATTGAACTAAACATAAATTAGGCTTAGACAAGTTGATGAAGACAAGATTTTCTCTTCCCTTAAACTTTTCGCTAGAAAGCTACAGCATCTTCCTCTGAATTAGTCTGATTTCAAAGACTTTTGTTCCAGTGCACTTAAACGGTTGAAAAGAAATTTTTTAGAATCGAAAATCGTTCAGTACATATCCCTGAAACAGCTGTATACTTTTTCCAGTTTCGACCAAAAAGCCGCTGTTTTACTGTTACTGTTTAACGTTTTCTAGAAACACTAATCGCATTACTCCTGGATGAGTGTTAAAAAATTCATGAAGTCAAAAAACCAGCTCAATAAGGTTCAAGCAAAAAAGTTGTTTAAATTGTTAAATTTATTCATTTGATCCAAAGGAATTTCTTTCTATTAAAAATCGAATATTTTTTAACTCATGATGTTGCAGGTAATTGAAAGTTCCTAATTTCATTTTCTTCTAACCTTTTCAAAGTTTACTTTGTTTTCTTAGAAGTAACAAAAAATTTAATTTACGCCTCATAAATTATTTTATTAAACGATTTTTAGTCATTAATTTTGATTTAAATTAATTATTATGCGTCAATGTGACATTTTTATTACAAGCAAGCAACACTTAATGTCGCTCTCTTCTCTCTCATTCTCAATTTAGCTTTAAGAAAAAACCTGAAAATAATCATTTAGTCAAGAGAGTGAAGTCGAGCTGTTTACCTCGTGTCTGTTTAAAAAAAAAATTATAAAAACTCTGTGTGACATCATGAAAGTTTCTCTCTTATTTATTTTCATACTCTTTGTTGAGTTGAGTAAGTAAAAAAATTATTTCCGTCTTCTTTTTGCCGGTTCATTGATGTTAAAAGTTGAAGAATTAATTATGAAGAAATCAAATGAGAATTTCAAAGAAAAAAGCATGCTTAGTAGTGTCGAAAGGTCATTAAAACACATGAGAAATATCTCAGAGTTGTCAATCAATTTGTATAATGACACAGCAGGTGCAGGATCGAGCAGGCAACTTAGCAGATTTTTCTAAGCTCATGCCTTTTGGAAGGCAACTACTAAGGCAGTGGTTTAGAAAATTAGAAAATACTTCAAAAGCATTGCTCAAATTATCTCATTCGTATTTGATGCAATTTAAGGATGAAAATTTTTTGAGAGTGAAAAAAGAAACCTTTTTTACAAGAAAGATTGGTGAAAAAAATTGTTTTTTATTGTCGATGTGAAATTAAAAGTTATTGACATTTAATCAAAACTCAAGAGAGGACATTCGATTATATTCAATGATTTTTTGGTATTATTCAAAATTTTTGAACTTTTACAGAAAGTTTTGAAACTTTTTGAATAATTTTTGAACTTTTTAAGCAAAACTTTGAAATTTTTTTGAACAAATTTCTTTTGAACTTATAAAAATATTTTGAAAGTTCAAAAATTATAAAATTTTTCTTAAAATAGTTTTTAAGACATTTAGAGACACTTTAATACCTTCTATATTGTGTAATTTTGTGTAAAACCAATGATTTCTAAGAGAAAACATCAATGATGAAATTTTTTGAACAAATTTGAATTCTTTTTAAACAAAATTTTGTAAATTTTTGAACTTTATTTTGATCTTTAACAAAAATTTTTGAAATTTCAAAAAATATTTTAACGGTTTTTTAAAAAGTTAATTTTTCTTTATTTAGTCCTGCTCAATGAATTGCAAATTATGATACTTATATTTGTATTAAAGCATAAAGGCACACACAAATCATGTGCTCAATCAATCAAACTTTTTCACTCAATTTAACATAAATTTCTTAGTAAATTTATTTATGCTAATTTGATGACATTTTCATTGATCCTATAACAAATTCTTCTCTAAAAGTTGTCATTTTCCATCATTTAATAATTTAATTCTTTTATAGGTCACTCACAACTTTTTAATAGACAAAATCAAAATCCAATTCAATCTTTAAGCTATTCTCCAATGGATTTTGATTCACAAATTATTCCTGCCACACAATCAACTACAACAACAACAACTGTTGAGTCTACAACTAAAAAGAAAGGATTTTTTAGTGGAATTTCAAACTTTTTCAAAGGTGGCTCAAAAGATCAAACAACAACAACAACAACAACTCAAAAGCCAGTTGTAACATCAACAAGTACAGTAAAAGCTGTTGCACAATCATCAACAACAACTACAACTTCTACAACAACAGTCAGAACAACTCAAACGTCATCAACACCAAAACAACCTGCTCGTGATGATTTTCCAGCATTGCCAACTCAAAAAGCTTCATCAACTACAACAACAACTCAACGTGTTCAAACATCAACAAAAGCAACACCTAAAGATGATTTTCCACCTCTTCCAACACAAGCTGGACGTCCTCAATCACCTTCACAACCAACAGCAGTTCCAAATGCATGGAATATTAGACCAACTGATAAACCAACTGCTACATTTTTTCCTCCTACATCATCAACAAGCACAAGACGTCCAGTTTCTCCACAATCAAGCCAAACAACGACGACAGGAAGTTCAAAAGTCACAGATGCAGAACTTTTAACACTTTCTGAAGCCTTATTCAGCAAGGACACAAACAATGGCTTCAAGTTTGTGACAATAAATTATCAAGGACGAACACAATCATCAGCAACAACAGATGAAGCAGCACAACCGTAAAAATATTCAATTATTGTTGATGTCTCATGCAATAATAATTTTTTTTCTCTCTATAGATTATTGCAAATTGACGAGAAAGTGAATGTTGTGAATACAGTTGAAAAGATGAAACTTTTGTTTAACAATTATGAACAAGATACGTCGATTAATGAATATATTTCACCTATTGAACGAATTGAAGAAAATGATTTTATTGATGCTGTTTTATCGACGCCTGTTATGAAGTAATTAAATTATTGAAATCGAGGGAACATTTTTATACAAAAAAGGGCAAAAATAATTTATTTTAGTCCCAGTGTTTATCCCCTTGAGCAAGAAATAAGAAAATTTTCTAAGACTTTCTTCTAGCTTAAACTTTAGTAACTTTCGTTAGAAGACAAAATATTCGTTAAAATTCAAAACTTTTCGTTAAAATTTAATTAATTTCCGTTAGATTTTCGTCAAAAAATTTTTAAATTTTCAAAGCAAATTAAAAGAATTTCTCTGTCAAATTAGACTTTTGAACTCTTTGAAATTGTAAAATGATTGAAAAATATTCGTTTGTTTATATTTTTATTATCCTTTGAGAAAAAGTCAAAAATTTTCATTAAATTTCATATTAAAGCCGTTAAACATACGTTAAATGGTAAAACTTTCGTTAAAAGTTTCTAGCCAGGCGTGGACACACAAAGAAAGATCCAAGCTAGAATTTCAAATATCCAAAGCTAGTTCAAAAGAAATTATTTGTCAAAATGAAAAATTTTAAAAAATTTATATTTCAATTACAAAAATTATATTAAATTTTCTCTTCCTAGACATGCAATGAATTTCTTACAACAAAAAGAAATTGTCACAGCTGATCCAGCATCACATAAAGAATTATTAAAAACTCTTTGGTTTGGCATGTACTCGAGAGGTGGTGGTAAAATAAGCAGTTCAGGTTTCGAGCATGTTTTCCTTTCTGAAGTCAAAAATGCAACTGTCCTTGGTCTACATAATTGGATTTATTTGTCAGAAGAAGAAAAAGAAAGAGATTTGGATTACAAAGGTTGGCTAAAGAAAATTGATTTAGGCAATGTAAGTTTCTCTCTCTCACTAATGCAAGTTGGCTTTTTTACATTTTCAATTTTTTTTACAGAAAGGACAAATAGCAAAAATTCGTTTTACATTAAATGGAATTATGAAACCTTCAAATTCTCTTTTCATTGGCACATCACCTGAACTTGAACTTGCACTTTATACAGTTTGTTTTGAATTGAGAGCTGATCAAGAATGTCGTTTGTCTTATGGTGGCAAAGACTTTAATATTATCACACATACTTTTAGATATCGAGGAAAAAATCTCATTGGCAGTGCTTATCCTGAAATATGAAACAAATAAAAAGACTTTTTTGAAATATTTTTGTGATTGCATGAATAATTGTACTCTGCAAAAGAATTGAAATTTATTAAAAACTCAAATATAGATTACAAATATTTTTATGTGTGTATGCATTAATAATACTCTTCATTAAAAAATTATCTAACAAAATAAAAAAGAAGAGAGAGAAAAGTTTTAGAATTTGATACTTGAACGTAGTAGCTTGATCAAGTTGAAAGTCAAGTTGACTTACTTAAAAAATTTTCTTTAATTTATTTCAGATTTTTAGCGCATTTTTGAGTAAATTTTGACTTTCATATAAATTTATCAAGTTTTGATCGAATTAGAGACAATTTTTGTAACTCAACTTGACTGCAACTTGATCAAGTATAAGCGCAAGCCTACATTCAAGTCCGAACCTTATATGAAAGTCAATTGTTCTTAAATTCAACAAAGAACTGACCAAAATAAATAAAATTTAAATGAATCAAAGAAAGTCAACTTGACTTACAACTTGTACAAGTATCTGTGTTCAAGTTCGAACCCTAGAAAAGTAGAAGGAAAAAAACAGTGTTTATAACCAAAACAGAGAAAAATCTTTTATAACTGGCATAAAGTTTTAACAATTTGTTTTTATCAAGTCCACAGTCAAGTTTCAGTCCGCCGTCCATATTTAAAATTACTTAGGCGACGGATTTTAGGGCGAATTTTACATAGAAAAATTTTTAATAAAGTCCATCGTTGGTGCATTTAAACTTGACTGTGTCAAATTTATAAGCGCTAAAAAGAAAGTTTTTAATTGTTATAAAAAAATTTTATAACAGTTATTTATGACAGTTATAACAGTTTTTTATGACAGTTATAACACTTTTATAACAGTTTTAATTTCTTCAGTTCTAATTTCTCAAATTAAAATTTTCTTTTTAGCACTTATAAATTTCACTTTACAGAAAAAAAATCGCAAAAAATCTTTATGCCAGTTATAAAATATTTTTTCTTCGTGAATAGAATTATTTTTCAAATGAAAAATTGAAAATAGCTCTTTTTTAAAAAAATATTGCGACGAGATTTAATTACTTTTTTTTTTTTTGCTAATTACAATCAGCAGAATTAAAAGTTTAATCTAAAATTTTCTTTTCTTTTTTTCTTCCAATGAATACCAAAAAATTATTATAAATTTCTTGCTTGAAGGAATTTAATTGAGTCTCAAGCTTTTTTGCTCTTTGGTTGATGAATGTAAAATAGAAGAAGAGAAAGAAAATGAGAAGAAATAATAGAATATTTCAATTATTTGAAAGCTAGCTAAATAAATTACAGAATTTTATTATAAATTTTAATTAGGGTTTGGAAAGTATGCGCATACCGAACAAATTAGTATTCGCATAGTATGCGCATTGATAAATTTGAATATGGACCATGTTCTTTCAGAGATTTTTCAAAATTTTAAAATTCTACCGTGCAGCATGAATATGTTTCAAAATTTAGAAAAGACCAATTGATAGAAAGATCAAAAATTCTTGCCGCTTCTTTATCTTCTTTTGAATGGTTGTTCATTTTTCGCTGTTTTTATACAATAATCCTTATATTTTTTACATTTTCAGATGAATTTTGACTCCAAACAAACAAAATAGAATTTAAAAATGTTTATCACTAAAACAGCGATTTAAATACAAAAAGTTACGCAATTATTATTCTAAAAATTTAATAGACTCTTTCAAAATTAATATTATTGTTTAAAATTTAGTATGCGAATAGTATGCGCATATTTGCATACCTGCATACCTGCGCATACTGATTTTCCAAA
>JACWBX010000879.1:0-27339 GCA_014622435.1 Polypedilum pembai
AAATAAAATTGATGAAGAGTCTTTAAACTTTTGCAAAATTACATCAAAATCAAGTATAATACTGCAACTTTTTGTTGCCTAAATTAATTTTTATGTGCATATTTAATGATTTTAGTAAAGTTTATTCTCTCGTGAATGCATTATAAGACTATTTTAGATGAAATTATTATCCAATATGGCGACCATTTTAAAAAATGATCAATATATGGAACGAAAGCATATATCAAGAAATCCTTAATTTTGTTTCTTTATTTTAAGCTGTTTCAGTGATATGTGTGCAGATAATTTAAAGTGATTGGGTCAAACTTTGAAATACTTAATAAATACATACTTTCATATGAAATTTGTCGGCGCCGACGGGCGAACCCTAAAATTTATACATGTATTAAAATCTTTTTCCTCTATATTTATTGAAAAAGAATTTTTATTATGCGTTTTAGAATAAATTTATCAAAAAAAGAACTTAAAACGCATTTTTATTTCATTTCGACAAAATGTTTGATGAAATTTTTTTTCTACAACGACTAAAATACCAAGAGAAAAAAATTCAGTTTTGTGATATATCATTGATGTGGCTCAATTTTAAGTTGTTTTGATTGGAATTCAATTTTTAATGCCACATGATTGATTCCTTAGGATTGCCGCGGTTGAACACAAAAACTATGAAATGAAATTAATACTTGTGAGCATGAGAGAGTGAAAGAGTTAAATTTAAATGCTTTTATTCACAAGTGTGTGTGTGAATAGCACTGCATGCATAATAAAAAGTATTCAATAAACCTTATTTGAGGCCTAATAATCCATAATCACTGAATCACTTTTGGGTAGTTTAATGTCTACTTAAGACTAATAAGAAAAGTTTTTTTCACTATTTTAATAGGTTTATGTTGTTCATGTAAGAAAAAGATTTAATATCATTGACAGAGTTGTAAACCTTGGTGTTTCTCTATCGTGCTGATTTATTGCCAAAGTCTAATTACTTCTTATTATAAAATTTATATTGAGGCTGTAGCATGAGATTGAACTTTCATGTTTCATTTGCAATTTGTGATTGATGTTTGATCTTGCTGCAATAATAATTAGATTTATTTAACACTTCTACTTCATAGATGAGAGTTAAAAAAAAAGACATAAAAGAAAGAGGAAGAAATCTTTTGCAATAATGATACAACATTATACATAATTTGTATAACACAATCTTTCTCACACTCTGTTAATATAAAATGTTTGCATTTGCGAAAAATAAAGATTAAAGAGAGAAAATCATTGTGTGGAGAAAGAGGAAAAAATCTTTTATGCTGTTAAAATTAAAATAATCTGAATAAGCTGTTTTTAGAGCTATTTTAGAGAAGCAGCACGAAGCGGCGAGAACAAAATTTTCAATATGATTTTTTTATATACTCTGCATAAATGTTTTATTATAATGTCATGCAAAATATATCAAAATTGTGAACTTTACCAAAAAGAAGCAAAAAAAAAACAATAATCGCATTTGCAATACATTTTTCATATAGAGCTCCTGAATTTATTGAAAAAATATAAATACGAGAATACTTTTTTATCCACAAAGCTAGCACATCGATATTTTAACAAAAAAAAATAAAAATAAAACGAGAATGAGTTTGTATGCATATATTCTGTTTGTATATAAAAAATTAATTTTCAAACCTTTAAAAAATATGAATAACAAAGGCTTTTAATAATTTTTTTTGGTAGTAGTCTAAAATTAAGGTGGTAAGAGAGATCGCGTAGGGCCATTGAGAGAGACAAATTGAATCATAAATAATGTCACATAAAACAAATAAATTTAATGAATAACACAACACTATAAATATCCTATTACTTCTGTGACCAATGTGTGTTTGTTCATTATCATTCTCCCTATAGAATATTTTAAATTTTTGTTGAAATGATCATTCGTTCAAAAAAATGCGTTTTGATTCCTTTCAAATCAACAAATTTCAAAAAATTTCATCAATTTATATCTCGCAACTTTTTTTTGTTCATTTTATGAAGAATGATGATGATGAAAGTGAACTCTTTGACGAACTACCGAGAGTGAGAGAGAATCACGAATCTCCACATATATGTGAAAAAAATTTATTCAAATCACTTTGGGGCAATGTGTCGTGAGCAACAGACACAATATTGAAAAAAAATATATTTTACCGGAGATGGAATTTAGAATTGAATTTTAATTTTAACTTTATATTCTTTTCCTTTGAGTAGTCGCTTCTGTATATGAATTGTTTATTTAATATTATTTTTTACTCTATGTTTTTGTCATCAAACGAATGACCATAACTTTTCTTCTTTTTTTTCCTACATGCACATTGCTGATGATGAAATAATAGGTAATCGAGATTTGTGTATTAAACAGGTTTAAGAAATCTTCAACTTTTACTTTTAATTTGTAATTGCGAAGATGAAAATTATATAAAACGAAAGAAGAAAAACTTCAATGATCGCATATGCTTGAGATTTACTTTTTTTGCGAACGCATTTGCTGCTAATAAATATATGAGTATTATGTGCAAAAAAAAAAGTAAAATGCAATGTCCTTCAATAACCAACTAAGAAGTTGAACAACTCTAGTCACAACTAAGTAAAATAACTGTGACATACAAAAGAACATAAAGTTTAGCACTTCATGCACGCGAAAAACAACACAATGGCATTTTAAAATGAAGTGAAACTAGAAACAGATCAAGGCAACAATTTATTCCGTATTTTTTTCTCTCTCCCTTGATGAGACATTTACACAAAAAAGTCGTTTTTGCACACATAACTGAATTGTCATTGAATTTGAAACATGTGATTAACTTTTAATTATCTTTTCTTCACTCTTTTGCAGACATAGAATCGCTACATTCAATCACAGTGAAGCCTAGTAACAATAACAATCAACAGCCACCGCCCAAGTCGATTGTCGAAAATTCTCATAGCGATTTGAAGAAAAATACAAAAGTAAAAGAGAAAGATCGTGTTGTGCGATACATTCCATTCATGTTGGATCGACAACAACAATTGGATAATCTTAATCTCGTACGAGTGAGTATATGAAATACATATGACTTAATTAACTGCTCTTTCACTTTTCTTCTATGTATAAATACTTAATGAACATACCCAACTACAGTATTTACAATCACTGCCAAAAAGTAATCCACAAATTCCAAGCATTGCTTACCTATATGGTGCAGCAATTAAGCAGACACCGCACATTCAGGCAGGTTTCATTTACAAAGCAAGACCATCGCAAGGAAATTTAGAAAGCAATAACAAAGATTCTTCATATCAAAGTGCAACAATGTTTCCAATTTATAATAGACATGTGCCACATGATCCTACAAAATATCGACAAGTATTTTATAATCACAAACCAGCATTAGCATCAATTCCAAAATCCAAATTCTATACTCCATTTTTGCCATCAAATAAAGTTCCTGGTGAATGGCAACCAATAAATTTTCAAAAGCAACAGCAATATATTAAAGGACAAGTACTGAACGTTGAAAATGATTTTCCGAGGTTTGTTTTGATGCGAATAATTTGAGTCTCAAGAAAATTTTTTATAATTATTTAATTCACACCAGTCACATTTCATTAACTAACAATGATGAAACACCAACACCACCAGAGGAGTTTATTCCCATAACTAATCACCCATTTAAGCAGCAGCATGTGGCAACGTCCACGCCTTCAACAACATTCACTAAACATTAGTAAGTTTATCTTCTTCCTTAATAATGCATATTATATAATTTAATATTGAATCAATTACTCATCGCCCATCATCATCAGCCTAAAATCTGATACAAAATCCATTACGATATTAAACCCGGAACACTCGAAGAATTTTGTAGCGGCACCTAATTATGAGCATATGAGATATGCAGCAAAAGCAACTACCGCAGCACCCGAGCCAATCGAAATTACAAGCGATCAACCGTCACGACATCCGATTGATTCATATGAATTTGAAGAGCAAGTAATTTATGAATTGCAGCCACACACTGCAAATAAATCGACAGCAATAATAAAAGATGAATATAGTAATTCACCACCTCAATATTCTGTACATCATAATACTGATGATGATGATGAGCATGTTGATGTAGAAGAATTAACATCAACACCATATAAAATTAAATCGACATCTGAAAATATCAAACCACATTTGAATCTAACGCCAGTACCAAACGATTTAACTAAAACCTACAATAACAAGCATGTTAAAGGCCATTCGATCATTGAAAGCGATGACGCTGACACTGACTACTACGATAAGGAATATTATGATGGTGAGTGTTAAGAATATTTTTAACTTTTCAATACACTATTATGCAATTAATTTAGATGGCGTAAAAGATGGTTCTCCTACACCAAATAATGGAAGACCAGGAATTGATTTTCCAATATTTCATGAAATTCCCGAGACATCTTTTAGCTGCAAAGAACAGAGATATAAGGGATTTTTTGGCGATCCTGAGACAAATTGCCAAGTTTGGCATTATTGCGATCTAAATGGAGGAAAAGCAAGCTTTTTATGTCCTAATGGTACTATATTTAGTCAGACAGCACTGACATGTGATTGGTATGTGAAGCTTTAATGACTTATTGATTGATTCGAATTAATAAATAATTCATGCGTTTATTTATAGGTGGTTTAATGTGAAGTGTTCTACAACTGGTAATATTAATAAGAGCATTAAATACATGTTGACGATTCAATCACTTTTTTACCTTTCTTTTCTCTCATATACAGCTCAACTTTACGTTCTCAACGAGCGTCTCTACAAATTTATCCTTCCATTCACACCAAAATTCCCTCAAGACTTTCAGGGACCTCTCGTTGATAAGTATATAACATTTAAATCAAGTTTGCATACATTAAAATTGACAATGAAATGTCTGCATATTAAAAATAAAAAAAATTACATTACAGAGACAATTGATTATGAGTCATATGTTAATAAATTTTATTTTCTTTTGTTGTGTGAATATAAATAGGTATCTTGCATTGAAGTTCAAAGAAATGGAAGAAGCATTACAGAAAGAGGAGGAAAAGAAGAAAGAATCGTCAACTGAAAGCACACAACAACAACAAGTACAAGAAGAGAAACATGAAAACGAAGGAAGAGAAGAAGAAGAGTTTAAAGCAGTGCCAGATAAGGTCGTTGTTGAGGAAACGACAGATAACACAATTGAGAATTCAAGCAATACACAATTAATTCAATCAACTGAGCCTTCACCGACAACGACTCTTGTTTATTTGAAACAAGAAGAGCCACAACTTGAGAGTGCAGTAGAAATACACAATCCAGGGATGACAGGTCATTTGCAAAGACTCATCGGTGAAAATTTATAATTGTGATCATTAGGATTATAATGAACATTATTATTTGGCATTTCAAATAAATGTCAGCAATTTGGATCTGTGATATTTTTGATTTGTTTATTATATGTAAATTTTTAAAGAAAACATGTATATGCTCTGACCTAATAAATTTTTAATATGTAACTTATTTAAACTCCAAATTCTTTGTGCTTTTAATTTTTTCATAAAAATATTGAACGTTTTCCTTAAATTCAAATATGACGTGTTTTTCTCGTTTAAGAAATTAAACATTTCTACTAGCAATTGTGATTCTTCTGTGGTTGGTTCTCTCTTTAATAATGAAAAATTCTTTATAAATCAAATCTCTTTATCTATTTAACAATGACAATCAATGCATTCATTGTAAACATTGAATATTGTAATTTTTATATTTGACAGACATATTTGCATAATTATGTATAATAATCACTTCAAAATGTGAGTAATCGTTAGGAATGTTGATGCATAATGCAAGCCAGTTGTTTGACCCTCTTCAACTCCATTATTATTCTTTAGATTTTTAAGTTTTTATTAGTTTCCAAACAGTTTAAAATGCTTTCTCGAAAAAAGGACAAATCCTCAAAAACTGGGCTAGCTGGAAAATATATAAGTAAGTCGCAATAAAAACTGTGCATGGAAGAAAATTGATTAAATAGCGCTTTTCGTTGTCTTCTTATTTTCTTTTAGAAAAAGAATTGACTCCAGGAATAAAATGTAAGTGGTTTCATTATTTTTTATTTTTAATAAAATTAAATGGCGATGCTTTTAGTAATAAATGTATGGACAACGACTGATCAAAAAAATACAAAGTCTAAAACTCGACAGAGCGAAGAAAAATCAAAATTCACCATCAACAATGGTTCAACAAGCAGTAGTAATATTGCTCAAGGAAAATTTTCTCAAAATTCATCTCTTGCCTTAAACATGCTCTCGAGTCAAAAGTATCACATGCAACCAAGCAGTAGTTCATCAATCAATACTGATCAGTCCTATTTTCATCGTACTGCTGCACATCATCATCATCATCATCCAATCAACAACAATAATAGCGTACTCGCAAGTCAAAGTGATAGTCAAAATAATTATGTAGAAATAGATACTCTAGAGACGTTTCTTTCTGAACAACAAAATGAGCAGCAACAGCAATATTCTAATGCTCCATATGAAATTAATAACTACAAAGACAATAATCAACAAGTTTCAATCGATATGGCATTATCCTCTCCCATTTATGAAAATCAAGCAGTAGTTCGACGATCTGAATCGCCTATTTATACAAATACAAATCATCAGAATTCATTATATTCGACATCACAAAACTTCTACTCAAATCTACCGCCAAGCAATTCAAATACATCAGCTTATGCAAATTTGCCCTCCAGTATCAGTTTAAATTTAGTTCCAGCAAGTAAGCAGGCTAAAGTTTATTCAATTTGATGTAATTTAATCAAATTATCTTTCATTACTTGCAGTTCGTAGTACGCCACAATTTAATGTGAATGTCGAAGAATTGCCATTACCTCCAGGTGAGTTCAATTTTCTTTGCAAAAGACTAATTTTGATTGGTAAATTAATTTAATTCTATCTAGGATGGTCAGTCGATTACACATTAAAAGGAAGAAGAAAATATTATATTGACCATAACACTGCAACAACTCATTGGTCTCATCCACTCGAGTGAGTATTACAAAATTGAATAATTTCAGTTGCAATAAAAAATGATTATTCTATATTTTTATTTTAGTTATTTAACTAGACAAGTGCAATTGCACAATCCCTATTTCGCATATTATTTGCCAGGCTATCATCAATATCAAGCACAACCGACTCTCATTCATCATCAAGCATTAGTTCCTGCTAATCCATTACTACATGTTGAAGTGCCTCACTGGTTGAAAGTTTATTGTGCATCCTCACATGAAAAGGATCACATAATTAAGTGGAATATGTTCCAAGTTAATCAACTCATGACTATAAATGAAATGATTACAAAACTTTTCAAAGAAGAGCTTCATAATATTGTATTGAAATTTGAATCAATGAGGTAAGATAAATGGATTTAATTTAAATTATAAAAATATAATCTTCTTTTCGTTTGTAGAATTGCTATAAGCTATGAAATGGAGAAGCGTAAGCAGCAAGGACAGCATTATAACAATTAACGTCAGTTTCAAAAACTGATTTATAATTATTTATTATATTAAAACTATGTGACAGCATCTAAAGTGCCTTAATAAATATCAAAAATTATTATTATTCAGCTTCTAACAGATTTTCTTCATTATTCTGTTTTTGATTATCAATTTCATATTCCTCTCTACCTTCTTTTCCGATTCTAATTACTTTAACTTTTTCCATACCAAGCAACTGTGCATACCGCTGTGCAGGTGTCATATCATCTTTCGGTACTCCATGATATGCTAAAATATAAGATAATTATGTTATTATTAAATGACAATGAGTATTTAATGTAATAAATAATTACCAGCCCAATCAGCTTTTCCTTTAAAAATTGAATATAAAACAAACCCAAATGCATTCCAAGCGAAAAATGCATATAATAAACTAAGTTTTCGTTTGCTTGAAGATGCTACATCAAGCGGTATTGGATTCATTCTTTTTCTTATGAATTTTCTGAGCCAAGTAAATCTAAATAGCGCCATATCTATTAAAATAATTTTGTGACAATGAATCAAATGTTTTTGTTTATTTTTTTTTTTTTTTCAAATTTTCTAAAACCGTTAAAGGTAGATTCTGAAGCTCAATCAAAAGAGATGAGATAAAAGACAATGTTTTATTATTTTTTTAAATATTTTTATTAAACTTAATTATATAAATCATTTTGACTGAATCTTTGCAATAATAAATATTTCTATGCATAGTTTTTTTGTAATTGTTACATGTTGATCGATTTCATTTTTTTCTCTTTTTTTGATTGCTCTAGGCTTATATACCACCTTAGCACTAATTTTTCTCACCATCATCTTCATAATTTTCTGATTCTGCACATATAAAAGTAAATTTTACTGCTTTATGATTTCATTTTTTATTTATTTTTACTTTTTTATTGAAAATATACTATTCTCATACATACACAATTGGCTCCGAAATAAATGTGAAAATCAATTGTAGGAAAGAGAGGAGGTGATAAGGAAAGGGATGGGGAAAAATTATAAATTTTCATATATTCCAATTGAGTTCTCAAATAATTGTCTAATGTAACTTAACGAATATTTAATATTAATGTATAGTACATCTTCAATCATTTCCCGATTACTTATTATTTTTTGAAGCCAATATAATGTAGTTTTGCAATTTTTCATATCATTTCAATTTATTCATTCATCTTTCATTAATTACATTCTTGACAGTATGCTGACACATTTTCATAAAAAACCTAAAAATGAACTTTTTTCTTTGTTTTCTGATTAAATTGGAAATAATATAACACTACATAATAAATTGAGCAAAAATTTTTCTTCGTTTTCATTCTAAATTAACCAAACAAAAAAAACGTGATCCATTTTACTTATATCAACATAATTTTTTCATTCTCTCTCTGTTGCGTTACACGTAATAATCAAAGTGAAGGCTATTGAAAATAAAGAAAAATAGGAAAAATTGTATTAAAGCTTTTAATGAAAAATACCCGAAAGGAAAGGAATACGTGCGTGTAACACATTCATTTGAAATTGATTTGATGGGGCAAAATCAGTTTAAATTGGTTTCTGTCGTTGTTTATTCAAAGCGTGCACGATACAGAAGTGCACACATTTCCAATATATAGGTGGCGTTCTTCGACAGAGCCCTAATACATTCATTGTGCGAGAATCGATATTCATAACTTCTTCTATGCTTATTTTTCATTTCGCAGAAATGGGCTGTTGGTGTATTCGGATAAATAGTTAGGTAGATAAAAATGCAGTCAAATCTCTTTAAACATCTGTGTTATGAATTTTTCCTTTTATTTTAAACTTTTTTTGTTGTTAAAATTGCAAGAAATAAATTGTTAAAAAGTATTTAAAGCAGCATTTTCTTGCAAGTACCATTAAAGAAAGATTAGGAAGTTTTGAATCTTTCTACAAAAATTTATTATCTTGAAATCAAGAGATATTTAACGAAAAATCACTTTAAAATTTTTCTTTTTAACTTTCATTTTAATTATTTTCTTTTTTTTAAATGTAGAGCAATTGTGAAAATTCTTTTATTTCTTGTATTTGTGTGTTGTGTGTATGATTTTTGTCGACAATATTTATTCACTTTTTAAGTTCATCTTTTTTATTATGTAGTTAGAATCATCATCATTTGGCCATTATTTTAATTATTTTTATTATTATGTCGGGCTTGCAGACTAGAGCAGTCAGCAGTCATATCATCTTCACTTTCATTTATTTTATTGCTGACTACATTATTATAATTAATTATCATAGGTATTATTATTCTGAAAACATTGTGTGCATGATTTTTTCTTCTCTACACTTCTCTGAAGGCAAAAAGGAGGGACAGTAAAAAAGGAAGTCAAAGGTAGTAGAACTATGAAAAGCACGAATGAAATAAAGTTCTTCATCTACCTGAATAATTTGAATTTAATTATTTTATGTCACATTTTTCTTAACAGATATGAGGCGCCATTTATTTCAAAACATAATGATTCAATAATATCCTAGAATATTCGTTAATGATGACAAAACAATATGCCAAATATTCGATTGATTATATCGAAACTAGTTTTTGAATGTTTCCTTTAGAATTGTAATCATCCTTATGATTGATAAAAAAAAAAACATGTGACATTAAAGTGTGAGCTCAATTTCATTCTTTTTTAATCATCACACAAACTATCATATTTCACTTATTTTCATTCTTCTTTTTTTTGTATTAAAATTTTTCAATTTTATTTTCTAAAAATATTACATTTATTCTAGTTTTTTTTTGCATGCTCTCTCTATGTATGGCATTTGCATGAAATTGTTGTTAAAATAACTCATGAATGTGAACTTGCAATCTTTAATGCGTGAATTGTGTGTGTGTGAGATAGTAAGTAAATGAGTGAGTGATCATGAATATGGATCTTTTCTATGCATAAAGATATTATCATGAAGATTGCAATAAATTTATTTTTAAAAAAATGATCCTTAATGATTATTGATGGTTTCAATGCGCATAATATGAAATATTTTATTTTTTTCTTTTATCCTCAATATACTTTTATGTTGTATGTTAAAAAGAGGGAGAGAGAGATTTATGTGAGTGTGTGATGTGAATGTATTTTTTTGAAAACTTAAAATTTTTCTTTAGTGCTCATCTTGAGAAATTACAAATAAAAATGTCACTATGCAATGAATTTATTTTGTGTAATTTTTTTCTATTCCAAAACGCATTTCCCTTAAGATTCGAATCACTTTGTCGTTTAACGAATTTTAAAATTTTAGCAACTCTTTAAAAGATTTGCATTTGAACACACCGTCAAAGAATGACAAGAGTGGGAAAAGATAATTTTTCATTATTGAAAATTTTGGTTTAAATTACAGACTTATATAGATAGGAAAATGCGTTTTAATCTCATGACCGCCAATCTCGAGACTGAGCTTCAGTTATTTTTATTATTTTCCAACATTTTTTTATGTACGCAGTCTAAGACCCATGATAATTTTTTATTCCTAACATTTTTTATTATTTGCTTATTATTCTTTTTCATTTATTTTTGGGACATTATCTTCATTCAGGAATAATTTAAATGTACTGTAGTTTTCTTATATATTTCACCTTAACAGAAAAATTATAACAACTTTCTTTTCATATATTTTAAATCAAATATTTTTACGATGTTCAAGAGAAAAGATATAATATGTAATAACTTAAATATACTTTTTCACATGCAAAATATCAAAATTTTGCGACATAAAAGTCTATATAAATTCTTGCACGCTATATCTTCACCTTGAATCTTTTATATTTCTCTTTTAGATCAAGATCAATAATGTAGGCTGATTGTAAATTTGTTTTCATTAATTATTTTATTGCGTAGTCTCTCTTTGTAAAAAATTTTCTGTGACTTATATGAACGAAAACATAAATAATGAGGGTGGAATCATCATAAACAATAACTTTACAAATTTGTAAGCACTTTTATGTTGGATTTTAAATTTTTATTATTATTTTTAATCATTGTAAATTAAAAATAGCTCAAATTCAAACAAAATCAAAAATAAAATCAAAATGTGTTATTTCTGTTTTTAAATAAGGTTTTATTAATTTCTCCTCTCGTCATTATGTTTATAGTCTGTTGTTTTTTTTTTTAATTTCTTTTGGGAGTTTTCTATTCATTCATTTAATGTTAATAGTTTAATATTTTTTTACATTAAAATTGAAATCATACTTCTCCTTGAATTAGTTATAATCATCTTATTTGCATACTTCCAATTTTCATCATTATCATCATCATCATTTATAATAGATTTATTTTCTTGCAGTTACATTATGAAATAAGCAATATTTTTGTTTCTACTTCTCTCCATCGGTCATTTACAACATAAAATTTATTTTCGCTTCTTTTTTTCGTCCTTAATATGTTTTTTTTTATAATAATTTCATCCAACTATTGAAGTATCATCTAATGAAAAAAAACTCAAGATAATAAAAGTTGAGTCTATCATTTAATTTTAAAAACAGAGAAGACAGTAAAATTTGATACAAAACAAATTTAATAATACGATGCTGAGGAAAATCGCCTTATTTGTTTGCATGAATTTACAAAGAAAATCAGCAACATTTGATAAAATTTGAAATTTCCCAACACCGTTTACAATCTATTGAGAAAAAATTTTGCTGCAGCTCAAATAAAAACTATGATAAGAATAAAAATTATATTTTGGAAGAGTAAAAGTAATAAATTTACAAATGTTTCATATATGGGTTTTAGCGGGTTTTATAAAATAAAATTCAGGAAAAAATCACAAAGAAGTCATAATATTTTAAAAAAGTAAGCCATTTGGAGTTTTAAAAACTGATATACAAGCATGAATACAAACTGCATCGCATTTTTCATAACAAAAATTCATGTATTTGTGTCCGTGTTACAGGACACAATTAAGACTAACAAAAACTAATAAATTGTAGTCCAAGAAGAAAGAAAATAAAGTTAAAAATTGGGGATTTTTCAATCGTCATGCTGGTATGATGCTATTTTTGCTTATGTTGTGTCTGTATTTTTTTTTTGTTTTTTTTTTCATATTTTTCTCTCTCAATTTTTTGTTTTTAAAAGAATCAACAACATTCAATTTTGTTAGTTTTACTCTTACCATTAGAATTACATCACTTGGACATGGAACCAGCAGCACTTATTGACAATGAATTCATTTGTGTATTTATAGATGATGAATGGCTTTGAGCTGTCGCCTGGTTGATCTGATTATTTGTTGCAGTGCTGTTCAATTGATTACTAGCAGCGTCGCCTTGCGTTGATGGCAATGCTTGTGTACCTATCGTTCCATGCGGCTTATCACCTTTTTGAATCTCGTCAGCTAATTCATGCAGGCGCTTCCACAACTCTTCACGTTCACGTTCTCTTTTTTTCTCTCTAGAAATATTAGAATTATCAATTAATTTCATTTCATTTTTTAAATCGTAATTATCATCATCATTATCATCATCAATGATATTGATACACATACTTTTGTCGTTCTGCTTTATAGCTAGCTGTCAACTCATCAAACAATTTCGAATTCATTTCCATAAAAGTTTTGAGAACGTTGTATACTAACGCGACAATTGTCTGATTCCAATGCTCCTTACTAATGCGATACAAAGCTGGAAACATGATGGGCATTATGACAGCATTGTTATCCTCAATTAATGACATCGCATATTCATTGTTCCAAAAATACAATGCACGTTCAGCCACCTAATATAACGGACGTCATCGCGCGCGCGAGGTAATTAAAATGAAAAAGAAGAAGGCAGAAAAAATTAATTTAATTATGTAAACAAAGCAGTAATAAGTTACTACTAACTAAGAATATCTATTTATAATAATGTAATAAGTTTACATACCTGAAAATGAGGACTCGATACACACTTAGCGATTTGCTTAAACAGTGGCTCCATAATTTTAACGAATTGTGGTGGCTCAATCACATCCAATATTTCTTCGATCTCGCCAAGAAACATGGCCTCTTTTTGCGAACATGTTTTCGGCCAGTATTTAAGTAATCCGCGAACAACTGGCTCCGTCAGAGATGCATCTTTTTCTAAAAACTGAACAACACAATATGCCAATTGAGCATGATACAACGATAGACACTTCACTTTATGCAATGGCAATAAAACTTTTACTAAAAATTGTTTATGTTCAGCTTTAAGTGGCAATGCAAAACCATTAATGATGCTAAAATATAAATAAATTTAAATTAATTTACAACTTTTAATTATATAAACAACACTTACCTTCCCAAAATTTCTAATAGTTCACCTACACCATTAAAATGCTCCGTCTCATATATAAATCGTAGGAAAATATTATTAATTTGTTTTCGTATGAAGGCGCGAAGGCCCAAGAATTTTCCATAAATACGATGAAGCACTGTTTTTAAGAAATCGCGCTCTCGTGGATCTTCTGAGTCAAAGAGTTCAAGCAACTAAAATATAAAGAAAAAAACTAATTGAGAAATTGATTACATAAAAAATATAAAATTAAACGTTTACCTGTAGAACAAATTTTTGGTCAATAACTTTCTTTCCAATCGTAGCCTGAAAATCTGAAGATTCCAGGAAGCGTAAGAATACTTCATAAACTAGTTGTAGGTGCGGCCACGATGCCTCCAATGTAGGATCATCTTCTTCAGGATCGAAATCTGGATTTTCACTGGGTGGCAATGTACGAAACAGATTTACAGAAATCTATATCGAATAGTAAGGAGAAAAAAAATCGAAATGAAAAACACGTGAGTGATTTACAATGAATAATTGAGTGAGCAAACAGTAAAAAAATTACCATTCTGATAATCTCTGGATATACTGCTTCTGTAAGAACACCACGACCATGCGTAATGTAAGCAGAAAGATCGTTGAGTGCAGCGCGTTTAATTTCTTTTCCTTTCAAGTCCGACACTGGATCCATAAAATCAAAAGATACGCAACATTGTCTCAATTTTCGTATGAACAACTCTTCTTGTTCCATACTGGAAAGATCCACTAAAAATATAAAACAAAAATAAAATGAAGGCTAAGACATAGAGCATCATTATTATAATGATGAATAAATGAGTGGAATAATTTAAAGATGAAAAGAAAATTTAAATGTGTATGAGGGAAAAGAATTAAAGTTACCCTTTAGCGGAGGCAATTGTTGTAGTTCTACATCTTGAGAATTTCGATACCGTGATGAGCCCTGAGACTTGCGACTTTTCTTCTTTAAAGAGCGCTTAGCAAATGGATCTATCCTATCCACAAATGTGCCCGACGACATTATTTATGTAGTTATTTATATAGGTTTTTTATATGTTCTGATTTATACTGGACGTAATTGAATAGTATTTTATTTATTTCAACACTTCTTTTTGATTCTTATTTAAGTGTTTATTGAGTGATGTTGCTTTAGCTGTCTGTGTATTTATATCAATTCCACCAAAATTATAATAATGATAATAGTTGCTGCTGCATTGCAATGAAGAAGAATAGCATATGAAAAGAGAAAAAAAAAACATTATTGAGACAAACAATTGATAAAAAAATTTAAAGTAATTTACTTTTTAAAAAATAAGACTTGACATGCACATATTTTCACATACTTATATATCCTCATGAAAATGTAATGAAAATTTTCATACATAACAGTAGTTTTTCTAATGATCCGGTTTAATCATAACCGTTCACACACATAGGATTTATGATTTGCAGAAAGCTGATAATAGAGTGATAAACGTGAACAAGTGATAAATAGTGTTGTTAACAACAGTAAAAAAGCACACCACACAAAATCACATTATCACTACACACATTGATAATTAAAACAGATAGAGAAAGATATAGGTTTGATAGGCTAGGTAGCTACCTACAAATAGACACCAAATCGTCAAGTTCGAGAATAATTTTTTTATTAAATACCTTGCCATGGAATGTGCTCTCGTTACAGTATTACTTTTTATGGTAACTACTCAATTGCAAATTAAATCAGGCCCTTTCTCTATCATCTCATATTGATTTTCTTCTGCAATTTTTTTTCTTTCTTCTTTGAGTCTTTTCTTTATTTTTTCTTTCACTCGCTCACTTTTTCTCTCTCACTCTCAAAGTACGTTTGTTTTCTTCTTATCACACACGAATTGTATATAAATATACACATATATCTTACTCTCTTGAAATCGAAATTTGTAATACACTTATTTCTTACTTGATTCATTAACAAAGTAATGAGAGAATTTTAATTTTGTATTATTGTAGCAAATAAATTCAACACTGTGATGACAGAAGCGGCGAGCAAGCAAACTGAGATAGAGAAAAATGAATATGAATCACAATTTTTTTATTCCAATCACTTTAATTGATTTTTTTTTGCATATTCAATATAACACATATATTTATATTTTCATGAACTGGAGAAGAAAAAAATTATTGTAAACTAAAGATTGTTGATGAGCGAAAAATATGAGGTGAGAGAGTGAATTAGCAAACAAGATATATACATCTTTTTTCGACCACACTAAGTACATAGTTGTAAAATAAGAAATATTTGAAGAGAGAAAGAGAGAATGAAAAGAAAAATACTGATGGAGAATATAGAATATATACATTATATTTTTGAGTAAAAAAATCCATCGTCGTCTTCTTCTTTTTACTTTCATTCATACGACAAAAACTCTATACAACATGTTCTCAACACGAGAGTGAGAGAGGAGAATCAAAATGGCTGGCAAAATATGAGAAAGAAATTCTCATTCACGAAATTAAACATGAAATTCCATCACAATGAATGATTCTTTTGTATTAACTAACATGTGCACTAAAAACATTATTAAATGTATATTTAGACATTCAGCAAATATGTAAGTGACTCAGGCGTTTGTCGAATTTAAAATTTGATTTGTTTATTTTTAATAAACTATTTTTTCTTTTTGAACTTTTTACTTTTTCTTTCCTCTTTTTATATTTTTTTGCAAATGTAGATATAGAATTTAAAAGAGAGAGGAAATTTATTTTTAGAAGCTTTATGGTATGACCATCATCAACAAAAAAAAGCAAGAGCAAGTGTAATGACACAAGAAAGAAAATTAGATAATTATTTCCAATGTCAATATAGTTAATAATTCTTGCGTAAGAAATTTAAAAGCCGAATGAAGTCCTATCTTCTCTGTTTTTCTCTCTTGATCGTTGCCGATTAGCTTTAAGCGAAAGATTGACGTAAATAAATAATAAAAAAAGCTTTTTAAACAAAAAATATATTTTCAATCATTGATTGATGAGGCAAAAGAAAGTGAGGATAAGTCAAAGAGACAAGGAAAAAGAGATGACAGCACATAAATTGTCAACACACAAGTTATAGTTAATTGTACCATTTTACCTTATTGTTGTAAAATGACAATAAATTGTTAGTTATTAAATAATATCAGCAAAGGAAGAGAATGAAAGAAAAATTGTGAAAATTGCATTTTCGAGTGTCTTTGAAGAAAAGAGAAAGAAATATTTTTTTCCTATATATTGTAGTTGAGAAGAAGACTGAGGGCTACTTTTCTATTGCGCATCGCCACTGTTTCAACGACATATGAACAACATGCATACAACATTTTATAAAACATCCAACGCAAAAACTCACCGATAATTTTCTTGAAAATCCTTAATATAGGTGCACAATTCTCACTTAACTTAATTATTGGTGGGATTTATAACAATATTAACTATTCCAAGTAGTTGTTGATGATGGAATTTTTGTTTAAATCCACAAACTACAATTTTTCATGTCACACGATTACTCTTTTTCAGTCCCACATATTTTTTTGACACTTAACTAGCTTGAATTCAAAATTTGGCTCTTTTTAACACTTTTCTATGATTTATTTCACATTTATTCAATCGCACTCCTTTTCTTTATCATCTCTTTATCGTTAATATATAGTATTTTGACTTGAAAACGCGTAAAAATCAGTAAAAATTAAAATTTTATTCGAAGAGTTTCACGAAAAAATATAAGTTTTAAGAAGATTTTTGCGTCTACTGTTGATGACGCAAAGAATTTGAATTTTGAAAAACTTACCGTTATTTATTAGACTCTTTGTCTTATATCTTAATCGATTTACTATTTAGCCATTGATTTTCTTTCTTTTTATTTTTAAATGTAGTAGTACTGTAATAAGATAATTTAGCTATATTTTATCTCTTCTATAAAAAGATTATTTTAATTTTCATTTATCAGTTACAGACGAATTTTTTTTGGGTGAAATATATATCAATTAATTAAATTAGCGCAATATGACTCAACGATATGTATGTATTTTTTCAATTAATCAATTCAATTTTTTTTATTTATTGCTTTTTGTACTTACAAAATGATAAAAAAACTAAAGCGTGTGAAAATCAATCAATAATGAATAAATGATGATTAAGAAAATCGAAAATAGCATGCCCTAAAAAGAATTGTTTTCTTTTTGTTCTTTAATTTCTAGCTTTTTCTTAATTATTACTATTATTAAAAATCACATTATTAAGTTTATTTTAAAATGAATCCTTTAATATCCATTGCACACATTGGAATTGATTCATCGCTAACTTTTTGTTGTGCCTCTATAAGCGTCACTGTTGAACGATAAATTTCCCTTGACTCTTCATTTTCGTCAAGTCCCAAAAGTCTTTTTATATTAAATTGATTTCCATTCATTGATGAATCGACCGAACACTTATCAAAATTTGTCCTATGTACAACTAATCCTATTGCATTTGCTCGTATGTGAGGTAATGTTCTCATTGCTACAATTTCAAATCCAATCTCTTGATCTTCATGGTCATTTCCAAAACTATGCTTTACTCCATTCCAGTCATTTTCAGTATATATTAATTTTTCAAATGGATGAAGAAGTTTCTTTTGTTCCATATATGCAACAGAAGTAAGAAAGCCCATAGGATATCTTTCATCATTCTTTTTACATGATTCTCGACTTTCAAGTACTATCTTAAAAATATTTAATACCGGCTTATTATCAATTACACCTTGACCTAATCCTAAAATAGATAAAAAAAAAGAATTTAAAAATTTCTATATAATTGCTACTGTAAATAATTATACCTCGTTCATCATCTTGATTTAAACGTCTGTCTTGCATAATTTCAATTTCGCCAGAATTAAGTGAGGAACCACCGAGTGGTGTAGATGTAAATAATGATAAACGAATTGATTCATCTTCGATGAAAATTCCAGTTGGTATAGGATAGTAATTTCCTTGAAGTGGTACTTTTTTCAATATTTTTCTCTTTATATATTGCATCCCATTCAAGTCAGTATAAAATACATTGTCGTTTTTGATATTCGTGCTTAATCGCATGATGATTTCGGTATTGCTCGTGTCACGTATATCAACTGAATTTCTTATTTCTAGAGCATCTCCGCCACTCCTCAAAATACTTTCATGAATGACAAACGACAATCCAGTCGAAATCGAGGCTTCGAGTTGACCATTTGAAATAACGACAGTTGGATTTTCCTTGATTTCAAGCTTTTGTGCTGGACCATCTGGTAAAAAGAGATATGCACCTGATCTTTGACCATGTGTCATTCTCGTACCATATTTCATAAATTCCAAATGTACAGGAACTACTGGTGATTTGCTGTCTTGTGACAATGATTTAAGAATGCCGTATTTATTGAAGCTTGCTCCTGGCGTATTTTCATTTATTCTTAATGAAGTCTCTCTTGGATCGGCAAATGTAACTTTTTCTGGATACTCATCCAAATTGATTTGAAATTGATTATCGGTAAATATTGTTATTTGCGAGTATGTGGTTGAAGGACACTCTTCTTTCTTGTTCTTGGCATTCAATTTATACACTGACAATCCCAGAGCTGGCGCGCTTGCAGAAAATATTAATCGATATTTTGTAGTGGAGAATTGCGGTTGTGGTAGACCTTGATAAATTCCTTTATGCCAGCTGAAAAATGGCGTTATTTGAGCATCAACAGAATTTCCATCAGCGTCAGTGACACAAACGAAAGGTTTCGCGATAAAGAATTCAACAACTTCATTCCGCAAATATGTCTGTGAGTTGTGTATAACAACATATTTGTATGGAATTTCGTCTCCAATTATAATAACAGAACGAGATGAATCATCACTTGCAGCAGATCGAGAATCGTCAATATTGAAATATGTAAATGAGTAGTCTGGATGATAAATGTTTGATTCTGTCAATAATCTATAGACGGCTTGTTGAATAACGAATTTGCTGTTCTTTATGCCATCAGTCATCATTTCATTATAGTCACTCATGACATAATCTTTTGCTGTACCAGTAACTCCATCATGATGTTGAAAAATTGAAAGTGCTCTTCTTGCCTGCTCTAATCGCTTCTCAAATTCAGTTGATTTTTCCCATGGTGACCATGAATGAAGCATTTCAGCAGTTCGAAGGTAATTCATTAGAATGCGATCAGTTCTTTTATAGAAAGGCCTAGATGTGAAATATCCTGACCAATAATGATCATCACGATCTGCGTAAGTGAAAAAGTCTCCAGTCAAACTAGGAAATTGATTTGTTCCTTTCTCATGACGCACTGAGTCAAAATATTCTTGCAGTGTGGCAAATTTCGCTTCAACATTGAAACTAGGTTCATTGTTCACATATTCAAAGATTTTTTCAAAATTCACACGCTGAGCTTCCCATTCCATACTTTGAGTGTAGCGAAAATCATCACCCAACGGTATTAGCACTGACCGAGTTTTATACAAAACAGATTTTTTTCTCCACTGATCAACTATCATTTCTGCTCTCTTTGCTACATTGTCATCAGTTATAGGCACCGGAGGAATTTTCCATGGACAACTGAGTCCATACCCAGGAAGTCGCTTGAAATCAAACTGACAGCAAATTTTTGGATCGGGGCCACAAGTGTGAGGAATGTCATACGAATAGAATGGCATCATATGAGTGAAGAGATCAGTTGTTCCTTTTGTATCCCAAAGTTGCCTCCATCTAAATTCCAATTCTTTTCTTTGCGCCAAATATTTCTTGATCGAATAATGTGTTCTTTGTATCAACATATTTTCAAAGCCAGCCTCTTTGAAAATGTATGGCATAACTGAAGAATGACCAAAGGGATCAATTGCCCATGAACTTTTAATATTGCTGATATTAAATGTCTTTTTGAGCCACACTTGTCCCTCAGTTAGCGACTGAAGGACTGAATACCAATGAGATGCTGCTTCATCTGTCATCACCCATCCACCAGTTACAAATTCAAGCTGCTTATTCTTTATCAATCTACAAAAAAATAGCACACATCATAGTGCAATTCTCTTAATAAACTACAACAAATTACCGTTTAACTTTATCTTTTGATTCAGGTGTTACAAGACTATCATACCATCTTGAAAAATACACAATTTCTGCCCAAATGAATTTCATATTTTCATTTTCATCTAGATGTCGAAGCATATTTGAAAAGATGTGTTTGGTCTGCCTCTCATAATATTCATCAAAGGTTTGAATCCAGCCTGGATCGTTATGAGAATGAGGTACTAAAAAAACTTTTAGTTTGTGATTTCTGTTCCACTGATGAATGTCGTACTCAATATTCCATCCTATGAAATAGTAAGAAAAATTGATAAGACCTTTAATCATGGCGGATTAAAAAAATTCACACGCATGCAATTTTTCGGTAATTTTTGATTGTTTAAAAAAGATTTAAATTTGTATTAAAGATAATAAAGATTTACAGTACCTTGTTTCCAAACTCCACCATCCACATTATCGAATGGGATTTCATTGTAGACATCGAGCATTTGGATGTCAGAATTGGTTACTGTTTCTATGTCTAAATTACATGACAGCTCCGCATCATTATTATTATTGTCCGGCAAAATTTGATCATTTATTAAATCTTTTTTCCCTAAATTACTCTGATCTGGATCTTCTTCGCCAAGTAAGTTGTCATTATCATTTAAATCATCTTCTATTGGCTTTTCAACAACATCATGTACATGTGAACGATGTTTATTGTAATTTGGTATAGATTTAGGAACATTATCTATGAATTTTTCGCTATTAATTGGAACATTGGAATAGAGATAGAAGTAAAGATATACAAAAAACACTACTACAAAGATGGCTAGCAAGAATTTCTTCTTAATTCTGATCATTTTCATAATTTTAGCACTTATATTTTAACTTTCAATCGATTCGTACACGTCATTTATCAGCGATTAATTTTTTTGCTCACTCCATAATAACTTTATTTCTAATACACATTAATTATTTTGTATTATCTCTCATTCTATGATATCCTATGAACAAAATAAATCATTTTGTCCATTATTCAGAACTTTTTACATTTTATCTTAAACATCATTTTATTTTATTCGTTTACATTATTCTTCATTTCCCAATTAATTGAAAGGTCATATTATGATAAATAAATAGATTAATCGTCTTGAAATAATTGTCATATGCGCTTTTAAGCTGCATTTTTATATTTTTACAAACGATATTTTTTAAAAATTATTTAGATCGATTAATCGACTCGGAATTTCGATTATACGACGAAAACATAAACAACAAAACGTTTTATAAACAGAAAATTAAAAATTTTAAGGAAACACTTGTCTCAAAATGATTTCGAGTGGACAAAAAAGACCTGGTGACAATCTTAGTTTAGTTACAGTTCAACAAAATGCTAAAAAATCTCGCAATGATGAATTGGTGGCAACTTTTAAAGATAAACAACTTATGGAAAAAGGCATCAACAGAACATCAAATCTTTATGCACCTATAATGAAACTTGAAGGACATGAAGGCGAGATATTCTCATGCGAATTTCATCCAGAAGGCGAGCTACTTGGTAAGAATAAAATCCCGCCAAATAAAAACTTATTTAATTCATGTTTTGTTTTGCTTTACATACTCAAATCATAATTTTTTCAAGAAAAGCATTCAATGTTTAATGCTTTAATGTTGAACATATTAAGTGCTGAACACTAATTAAGTGCTAACTAATTTGTGTTTTGTTTGCTCAACAATAAGTGTTTAATATTATCGATCTATTAATCTTATTATTTTCTTATTTAGCATCCGCCGGTGTTGAAAGAAAAATATTTCTTTGGACTGTTTATGGAGAGGAATGCCAGAATATTGGAGTTATGAGTGGACATAAAGGAGCTATTACTGAAATGCATTTTAGTCCAGACGGAAGTTCAATTTATAGTTGTAGTACTGATAAATTTGTAAGCGTGTTTAGCACTGAAACAGCGCAACGTATTCGTAAAATGAAAGGACACACGAATTTTATCAACACGATTAGCAATGCTAGAAGAGGTGTTGAAACTCTCGTTACTGGAAGCGATGATAACACAATTAAAATTTGGGATGCACGAAAAAAATTTGTATGCCATACACTCGAAAGTAAATATCAAGTGACTGCTGTTTGCTTAAATGACACAGCTGAGCAAGTGATAGCAGGCGGCATCGACAATGACATCAAAGTTTATGACATTAGAAAAAATGAGATATTGTTTAAGCTCGTAGGCCATACTGATACAATCACTGGTCTAAAATTATCACCATGTGGATCTTTTGTTTTATCAAACTCAATGGATAACACTTGCAGAATTTGGGATATTAGACCATATTGCTCACAAGATCGCTGCAAATCAATTTTCCAGGGACATTCACATAATTTCGAAAAAAATCTTTTAAGATGTGCATGGAACTCAGATGGTACAATGATTTCAGCAGGCTCAGCTGACAGATTCGTTTACATTTGGGATGTGAATTCTAAAAAAATTCTTTACAAACTGCCTGGACATTTAGGTAGTGTAAACGACATTGACTTCTCGCCCAAAGAAGAAATTATTCTCAGTGGTTCTTCAGATAAGACTCTATACATGGGTGAATTACTAGAAAATTAGATTGCTATCTTTTATCTTATTCCGGCTTATCGCTCTCGCATCATATTCTTTATGTTCTGTTTTTAAAATGAAACGAAAATAAATTATCATCTGCTGAAAAGTCGACATCAACAATCCTAATGAGAATAAAAAGAAGATAAGAACTACGCATTTTTGCCCTTCTCTGAAGCATTCGTCATCAGTACAGAGAGAAAAATGACGTCAAGTTTCTACGTAGGCATCATTTTCTCTTAAACGTAATACCATAAAACCTTTTTTCCTATATTTAGTCCTGTAGATATATAATTTCATTTAAAAAAAAAGAGTAAATATTGTTTAACGAGAGAGTGAAAAATAAATATATGAGAGAGTAAAGAACGAAAGAGAGAGAGAAAGAATATGATACCGTCTTCTCTCATTTCATGTCATGTCATGAGAAAGGAAGATATTTGTCACATACAGTTTAAGTGAAATAAATTCTACTCTGAAGAGAAGAAAATTTGTTATCAGTACATTTCATCTTCTTCAATAGCTCATTTAAATGAATAACACATGATGACATTTTTGTTGTTTTAAGTAAGCATTCACACACCATGAGGTCTTGACTGATTTTCATAGACTTTGTCTGCCGCTGTTTCTAATGACAGGGAGAAATGTAAATATTATGTCAGTGCACTTTTTTCCTATGTAAGGGCAAAAAGATTCTACTTTTTTTTCTGCCATTTGGTCTTATACAACACGATTATTACAGATGAAAAGAGAAGAGGAGAGAGCGAATTGCGAAGTTAATGTATTTGCGATTCAACAACTTTGGCGTATATATTTAACCGTCGTTGTCGTCGTTACATCAGATCCGTTTTTGTATCAATTTTGCTTTTATTGATTACCAATTTTCCATGAATATATAATATATTGCAGATTGCGTGAAATTATATTAATATTCTTAACATTTAGGAATAATAAAATTTAGCTTATTATCACGACAAAGAATATTCAGGTAATGATAAAAAAAGATTATATTTGTAGAAGGCGCCACAATTATTATTATTAAAAGCAAACCAAACCGGACTGACTTTACAAACGACGTTTTTCTGCATAAATCCGCTAAAAATGTTATGCATAATCTTCTTTGTACTCACTCCATTCCTTCCTCTTATTTTATGTAATTTTTGCTTCTCCCTACCTACCTAGCAACTATAATTGAAAAACATATTAAATTGAGTTATTTTTATAGGATGATGATGAAGGTGAGTGCATTATACCGGTGTATTAATTCCAATAATTTTGTTAAAATATTTACCTGAATAAAAAGAGAAGAATATGCAGACCGAAAAGGACATACACATATAAAGAACAAAAAAAAAGTTCTTGGTGTAGAAATAAAAGTTGAAAGAGATGAGTAAGAAATCTTGGCGAACAAGAATATGTGTGGGTTCATTCATTCACAAAAAAAAGAAGCAAAAAAAGAAAGAAAGAAAATAAGCACAGATTAATGCCTCGTCGAGGGGAACTAACAAATATCGAATAAGTTTAGTTCACATTTTGCCATATAAAAATCAATATACAAACATGTACGAATGCCAACATATGAGAAAGAAGCAACAACAAATGAGAGAAGGAGAAATGTGGAAAGAAATTTTTCGATTTAATTTTAAACTAAAAGGAAGAAAGGAAAATACGAAATACCATCTCTCTCTTTCTCTCACTCTTGTTGCTTTATCCTGTGCGTAAAAAAGTTACCTTATGTTAACATAAAGAAATAGTAAGCAAAAGAAGCAAGAAGAGGAAGAAGAAATTGTATACATGTTAGTTTCTATGGGGGCCACATTGAACATTTGAATTGAATAATCCATTAGTTAACTTTTTAACTATGCTTTGATAGAGACCTCTCATAATGCATGTATGCATGTATGTACACAAGCAAGAGCTATGTATGTTATGGGTGCTACATGACATGAATCAACACACGATGATAATTATTTAACCGAATTAGAATGAGGAAAGAAAAAGAGAGCGATTAAAAAAATCATCTTATGGTATTTTCATACATATTTTATACTGTTGAGGCAATATCTCTTCTCATATCGTCAAATAAACACACAAAAGGGAAAGAATAAGTGTATAAAACTCACATTGATGACGGGAGAAAAAAATGAAGCGAGCAAGAGAAAGAAAAAAGAGAAAAAAATCTTTATTTGAGACGAACAAAAAAAGCAGATGTCAATATATTGCCCGAGACATATAGTAGTGCTCAAGTATGCACACATAAAAAAAATCTGTGGGCTTCAAACACAAAACAGAAGCATTAAATGACGATTAATGCCATTGCTCCTTTATTTAAAATTTAATTTTTTTGACGCTTATCTCTACTCTCGGTATAAGCATAATCAATTAGGCATTATATCTCATACATATTTGTCAACCGCACATTAAACGAATAAAAAAAAGCTGATGAGAGTGAAAAATTAAATAAAAATGAAAAAAAAAATTAAAGAGAATAATTTTATTTGTGTACAAATATGTGTGCGCAATGATGCGGAAATTAATTTTCTCCATGAGCACCATTTAAAGAGGCATGAACAGAATGAAGAGTAAGCGGGTGTGAGAGAGTGAAATGAAAATTTCATCGATACAATTTTCCCACTTCATAATTATCGTTTAACATTATTGTACTCATATTGTACAGTATAGTGTGCTCTCGCTCTGGTTTAATGACCTCTAAATATTTTGAGACAAATAAAGTTAAGTGAGTATGAACAGAAGAGCAAGAAAGTATATTTCTACACTCATAATACAAAACAAAATCCCTATAAATTGTTAAGTAAATTTGACTAATGTTGTGTGTATCTCTCTTTTTCTCTTTTACGTCCAACTGTTTCAAGAATTTCCTTTTGTGCATTTTCTTCTTTTTCTCTCTCTCTCTTTTGCTTACTTGCTTGCTTCCCCCATATAGCTAACAACAATTCCTTTTTGTAATAAAATAAAAAGCAAAGGCAACAAGGCGAATGAGCGAACAAACGATGACAAAGTGAGTGAGAGAGAAAGAGAGAGAGAGAGAGAATAAAAATTGAAATAAAAAGAAGAAGCGAAACAGAGAGCAGAAATGAACATTTCTTTGTGAAACATGTGTAAACGAAGAATGAAATGAAAAAAAAGACATAGCCGTATAAACGTATCTACCTCCTTTGAGTGAGGAGTCATTATCATAAAGTTCACCTTTTTGTGTTCCGTTCAACAATAATACCCTCTTTTTTTTAATTTTTTATTTATACACACATTTTTCTCTCTTCTTTCTACACATTCTTGATTTTTTTTTTTCATTTTACATACCGATATGATTGGAATTATTGAATGGTCAGTTAATAAGTTCTTTTTTATTTTCATTTAATTGGTTATTATTATTCAAAAAAGACAATAATTTGTCAATTGAAAAAATTTTAAACAAAAGAATTTCGAATTTCATTTCTTAATTAATGCGAAAATCTTGATTTGGTGTGGTAACAAGGCCTGAGAACTCTTTCAAATATTTTTGATCCCAGTTTGATTTTTTTGATCCCAAATTTAGCCATATTTAGGCAGATATTTTGATAAACAATCACTTGTTTACTTATAAAAGCAAAGAATCAATCATAAAAAGCAAGGGATTAGAACTCTTGATAGCGAAAACAAAGTAACCATTGAAATTCAAAAATTTTGTATGAAACTAACAAAAAGTCTAACAAAAATTTTTGTTAATTTGTTAGATTTTTAGCGAATTTTTGGAAAAAAATCCGTTATTATATTCACTTTGGCTGTTCGGCTGGCTGTTCGGCTGGGCGGCTGAGATCTCGAAAACTATAATAGCTAGAGACTCGCGGTTTCTTTTAAATGAATTGTACT